>OMPJ01028877.1:39174-62976 GCA_900312935.1 Carapus acus
ACGCCCCCCCCCCCCCTTTTTTTTTTCTTTCTTTAATTGTGTACGTATTACGTGTATGTATTGTGTTCTAAAAAACCGTTTTCGACACCATTTCGTCTCTGGTGGATCAACAAACTCTTCTACAGCTATTTATTTCAGTTTTCCCTATCAATTTGCGCAGCAGACGCGATGTGGTTATCAAGGGTACAACAGGTTCTATGAACATTTTCTCCAGGTAGATCTGAGGGAGGAAGTACACAGTTTTCTATCTTTATTTTCAGCTGTAAAATGTTCAGTTCAAACGCAGGGCTGGGTTACTAAAACATGTTGGAGAGGGCAAAACAATTTTACAGGGTGATATTGTTTGCAGCGAAACGTTGCAGTATTCACGATTCATCCCGTCATTCAAATCTTACATAGGGTGCAGTAATTTTTAGATTGCATTCCCCCCCCAAAGTGTTTAGTTTGACCGATTGGACTTAAATGGCAATTTCTACTGTCGTTTCTTTGCACAAAAACAAACGAAGCTGAAACCACTCATACTGGGAACAACACCGCATTCATGGGGTTACATGTTTATAATGATAATATGTGCTAAGCTTTATGTATGCCTCTTGATGTCATCACATCATGGTGGCATTACAGAAAACATGATGGTCACAAGCATAACAATTGAAAGGTGCAACAGCTTTATAAAAAATTCTGATGTGTAAGATTTTCTGATGTGACCTCTTGCAGCATATTACTCTTGCGGCAGATGTGAACATATTACAGTTATAACTTTGGATATGATCAATGACTTAAGCTCCACATTTATAACTCAAGATGATAAGATTGCCCTAAAATGCTCACATTAGTCATCATAATACGTTGATCATAGACAGGGAGAAATTACACATGATGGATTGTACACACAGAGAACCAAAATCTAATATAGGATGAATTCTCTTATCCATCCTCAATTTTCCACTCAACGTTCAAACCAGGACAGACAAAGATCCCATTTACATGGCTGACGCTGAAGTCCACGTTGGAAATGCACATTTATTATCTTCACGAAAGCCTCCTTAGCCGCACCAGTACTGTAGCTGAAGCTGGTCAGTGTGCACTTCATAAAAAGCTCTTTGTTTAGGTTGTCTACTGGTCATTTGAAAGGCAGCTTTGTGCAGCGTAAGACAATATGGACCTTGTTTCGGTCTACTTGATAGGCTCAGCAGTGCTGCCTTTCCCTTTGGCCTTGTTGGATATGGAGTAGTAGTAAGACCTCATGGTCTCCTCAACCTTCACGAAATTGGGACGTTCCACATGGCTAGGGAAAGAGGAGGAAGGACGCAGTACAGTTAGATGAAAAAATAGCGGTATGACGTACAGTTATCCATACTATATCACAATACATCCAAACATGTTGATATGTGCATGAAAATACGGTATGTACTTACTCAAAAGTCCAGCACTCTGTCATCAGTGAATACATTTGTTCAGGACATCCAAGTGGACTCGGCAAACGCTTGTCTTCTTTGAGGTATGACAGCACTTCTGATCCTTTGATTTTCTGTGCAAAGTAAGTTTGCCTATGATCAAACTGGATCTTCACCCCCAAGGCAATCAATGATCACATGGTTGACAATAACAGACAATGCAGGGCGACAGCAAGTGTGATCAGGCCGAAAGGTTCAATATTATAAGAATGCTATTTGTAATTCAGAGCGAATGAGAAATATACACAAAGGGAAACTAGCATCATTGGACAGGTTTACCAAAATAAGCATCAGATTGAAGGCTAATTGAAACACTATAGATCTGAAGGTGTTGTCCTTGCTTGATTGTATTTTCTAGCTTTTCATTTTTTCACATTTCGTCTTTAATCTTTGAACACATTGCACATTAAGTACCTTGTAAGGCTTTGCTCCGAATGAAAAAGCCTCCCACATGGTGATTCCGTAGCTCCACACATCACTTTTGCTGGAGAATTTGCGATATTCAATACATTCTGGAGCATACCATTTCAACGGCCATTTTCCCGCACAGCGAGCCTGTACAACAAAATAAGAACAATGAGGTCAAACCGTACCACTTTGACTTTTACAAACGCAGGACAACAAGGTTAAACGCTGGTGGTCTGTTGTGAGAGGACCTCCGTCTCTTGCGCAACAAAGCTTTCCACAGTTTCTTGTCACCGACATTCCTTACCAGAAATGGGTCAGAAAAGTAGGACAAAACCAGATCAATTGTCACCCTTAGTTTACAGAGTCAGCTATCTATGCTGCGTGTGGTCGATAGCTTCTCAGTCAACGTGTGGTCGAGTAAAACGTAAACAAGTCACTTGTTTCTTTGGCCGTGACACCTCTGATAACACTGTGGATCCTGACCTCTCTCCTCAGAATCTACAGCTTTAAAGTACACATATTACACGGGCACCTTGTAGTAGTTGTCATCTGCCCCGAGCGCCTTAGAGAGCCCAAAGTCACTGATTTTGGCATAAGAGTTGTTCACCAGCAGGACGTTACGGGCCGCTAAGTCCCTGTGAACAAAGTTTGTCTCCTCCAGGTACTTCATTCCGATTGACACCTGGTGCATCAGATTGGCGAGGTTCTCAGTGGTGATTGTTTCCCTGGAGAGCACATCACACAAAGAGGGAAAATGCGTAGTTATTCATATTGATATTATAACCCTAATGATTGATGACATTTGTAATTGAGTCTTATGGAGTGGAGGAACATTTCTGTTTTTGGAAGATCGAGGCAAATGGATTGGGGAGTGCTGGGGTGTGTGTGTGTGAGGAGGTGTCTTCTCACCCTGTTTGTGTGAAAGTCATGTGAAATAGACAGCCAACACAATGAGCAGAGGCTAAGCCGGCTTTGAATTGTTATGCCGAAGCATGTACTGTAACTACATTGGTATTATTGTCTGGGTGATTTGTGCACTGTAAATTTTCCTGCCGTCAAAACTGGAAATAAAGCAGCCTGCACATACTCACAGAAGGTCATCTAGCTTCAGAAATTGAACAATTGTGTCTCTTGTTTCATTTTTCTGCTTTCAGCTGTGCTGAGACTTCCACGTACTTGTTAGTGGTGAGGTATTTGAGGAGAGATCCAGCAGAGGCCATCTCCATCACCAGCATCAGACTGTCAGCCTTGCACAGGCCCAGCATCCGAACAATGAAGGGGTTATCCAGCTGGTGCATGATCTCGGCCTCCCTCATCATCTCGTCCCTCAAGATGTTGTTGTTGTCGTTCTTCAGCACTTTGATGGCCACATCGACCTGGCCCCTGAAACACAACACCGTATGTATACTTTAATCAATGCCGTCATACACATAGTTCGGAGACAGAAATTTTGGGCCATTGTCTCGTAACTGAAGTTGGGGTGTCAGGACTTAAATATATATTATACAGCAAGCTATTGGTAACAACTCCTAGTGATCTACTGACATAGTATTTGGGAAAAGTAGAAGCTATATGCTTAAACTGTTGAGTCCTTATTTACATATTTCCTCTTTCTTTCCAATACAGGAAGACTAGTGCTCTATTCTATTCTATTCTATCTATTCTATTCTATTCTATTCTGCTCTGCTCTGTTCAGATAGATTTACCACTGTAAATGGTTATTGTGGTGATTTTCACCATTCAGATGAGGTAAAGTTCACAGTAAAGAGGAAGCAGGACAGAGTGCTTTAGCGCTCACTTCTCCGTCTTCAAAACGCCCTTCCTGACGTAACCAAAGTTCCCAGAGCCGAGCTCCAGCTCGTCGACGATCAGCTGTTGCCTGCTGATGTTGAACCTCTTTACGTCATTGGGGTTGTGGTAGGGGTTGAAGCCGTCGCAGTCCATGGGTAGGGGGTCACGATCTGGAGGGGGGCAGCTCACTGCCACTGGAGATGAGTACATGATTTCTATACTACATATTGGTGCATATTATATAGACATGTTGTATGGTGGAGGTTGTACCATAGTTGGATTGCATCTCTTTGTATGGACTGTGTCTGGTATTTAGTATTCCCTTTGTACATCTCATTCTACGATACTTAGACCTATCTTTAGCTTTCACAGTATTTTAAGTTTTATCTCTAGTATTCGCTGTATTCTTTGAATAGTTTGCTCTCAGTTGTGTTTCTGTACTTACTGTCCTTTGAGTTGTTGTGGCTTTAAATTTCGTGGTTGCATGGATCGATAAAGCATGTACCTACCTAATACTAATACTTATCATCCTTGCCCTTGGTGATTATAACATTTACACGAAAAGTAGATGTTGTGATAATGATACAAATAGTGTCAGTAATAACGACTGTTCCATTGAAATAATCCCATAACGAAACATAGACCTTGTACTTTCAGCAACAGACCTGTAGGTGGCGGTGTGTACCCATTTGCGACGTGTCGCCTCTGAAAAGATAAACACTGCATGAACACACGTACACCCACGTGACCGCTGCACATGGCGGGACGATACTTACTGCGGATGGAAGAACAGGCGTCTCTGGGAAAGAGCACAATTTCAATCAGCAGCCGCTTTTACCAACCCGAGTCACAAGATGTGCAAATGAGTTGAGGATATTACTTGCGGCTGCTCCTTTGCTGTTGACGCAGGCCTCCCCGAGGACGGTTACCAGGCCATCTGACTTCATCTTAAGATATTCAACCAGCTAGTTAGGATTCGGCCAGTGAGAGCAGGAGCGAGAGGGAGACAGAGAGAGAGGGAGAGAGAAAGAAAGAGAGAATTACTGCTCCTGTTCATGACTCATGACTCCAGCGCATCAACAAGTCACTGCAGCGTGCTGCAGGTCTCACCTGCCAGATGGTGTCAAACTTTGTTCCCTCCGGCATGGAAAATTTCCCGGATTTATCCTCCAGTATCTGATAGTGGTAGACCGTTTTACCGTACATCATGGACAGAGCGTAGGTGCCGGGCTCATCTCGGTCTCTCACGCTGAGGACATCAAAAGCGTTTTGTTACCGTGAAAATTTTCCCAGGGCGGTCGGATTTGTAACAGCTTAAGGTGGTTGTGTTCTGGATCGTTCTCAGCGGAAACGCTCACAGGAACTTGCCGTCTGGCTGCGCGCCGCAGTAGAGCTGCCTCTCGCCTTCCTTTCGTGAGATTTTGCCGTGGTACCAAGACATCTTCTCGTGGGCGGTGGTGGCGATCAGCTTCTCCAGCTGAGGAGCTTGGCTGATGATGGCCTGCTCCATGGCCTCACCCTTAACCCAGAAAACAAGGCACAGAGAAGTTTGTAACAACAACATCTCTGCAAGGGAATATTCAGTTGGACTCTGTCTTTTGAGGCCGGAACTCCATTTTGCTCTGTTCTTTTTATCTGTTCAGAGTTGAAAAGTCAGGGTCTTTTCAAACTTACTCATGAAGCTCAAAATAATACTCATAATAAACAATAACATAACTCTATCTTTTTTCTCCTCCATTCTTGCTTTCCTGCCCTGATTGATCTCTATCTCTCTTTCTTGCGGTCTTTCTCTCCCTCTGTCCAGGTGACCGTTGAGGGGCCTACGCTCCTCTCGGCTCCCTCAGAAGGCTGATGGGAGCTCCACACTTGGCCAAACGTGCACCTGGAGCTGGTTTAGCACGTTAAGCTGCAGATGAAAAGCGCCTGGCCCCAGAGTGTGGCTGGCTCCAGCACACACACACACGCGGACACACACACACACCTTCATAGCTGAAAATACTAGATTTTGGACCGGGCCAGAGAGCACCATCTGAGTCTGGTGGTACTGTGTATTTCTTGTCTAAGCTACGACGAGAGGAGAACTTAAGGTTAAATTGAGGTTGGTTTGTATTCACGCATCCTCATAAACCACACTCCACAAAATAATGCAGTTCTTAACATTATCATCTCTCCACTTCTACAAGCTCCCCCCACTCAGAAAGAAGAGACAGTGACTGTCTTTGTGGTGAAAAAGTTGTTGCATGTTGTGCTGAAAACCCCCTGCAGCTTCAACGCTACTCGATTCGCGTCCCCGTGGGAGAGGTTGTATTAGTGCTCACCTCCAGGTTCCACGTCTGTCTCACGTACTCCCTCAGCATGTTCTCTCTCAGGCTATCGAACACGCCGAGGCGTAAGGGGGTCTCTGGGGGTCTCTGGCAGGGTTTCTTCAGGGTGCACACCAGCCCGTCGGGATCCTTGCTGTAGAACTCGCACAGCTCTGCAGGTCCGCAGTGGGGTTTGCCTCCCACGATGCAGTAGGTCCCATTCAGCTGTTTCTCGATGGGGTAGTGGTGAAACTCCAGGTCCCACACGACGGACAGAACGTACCCGCCCAGACTGCGGAGGCACTGTCGCAGCAGGAAGAGCCCGTCCATCATCCCGGCCAACTTCAGGTGCTGCTCGGCCTCCGAACGTCCGATGCTGCCATAGTAGAACGGCAGCTCGGCCGCAGGGTCGGTGGACATGACAGACATTGTATAGGAGCTTCAGTGTCAATTGGTCCTAGGATGCAAAGAAAAATAAAAGAAGTGGACGTGACCCAGAGAAATCTAGGCAACATTAGTACATTGACAGAGTAGCAACACAACATATGAGTTTTTTGAGAAGCAAGACGTTTCTCGTTCCATACTTTTCTTCAAGATATGGGTCGAAATCTCAGTAGTGAGTTATGATGTCAGGATGGCCGAGTGGTCTAAGGCGCTGCGTTCAGGTCGCAGTCTCCATTGGAGGCGTGGGTTCAAATCCCACTTCTGACAAAGTTAATTTAATTTCCTGGATCACCAGATCAATGGACCAATAAAGTACCTACCTGCCTACACACACAGTATAAGCTACACCTAAATATAAACCACAGGTTATCATGTTGTAACATACGAATATTTACACAGCGAGACAGTACACAGAGGATTGTTTCTGCTTAGTTTTGATAAAGAGGTGCCTTTTTTCAAACAGTGCCTGAAAATCGGCAGTACAACATCAAAACAACACTAACACAACAGTAATATGACTGGACAACAAGACAAGACAAAGCACTAATACAAAAGCTTTTATCAACTTTTTACATTGATTTAATTCTTCTCGCTGCCCCCTATAAAATCTCACCAATGATTCATTGATGCCAAGTTTATGAGCAGTCGCTCAGTTTCCCTTTTTGATGGCCAGATTGGTTACCCTAACCTTAAAAGCTGCACCATATGCATTTCTTTGCTTGTTGTTCGTACAAGAGTGTGTGCATTATGAGTAAAACGGCACTTTAAAATTGAAATCAAAAGTATAGGTAGTGTCCTCATCAGCGCTTGAGCTTTCCTCTCATGTCTGTCTGAATTTTGGAGCTTCTAGCTACACAGCCCCCTGGTGGCTGTTAGATTAAGCATGCGTGTCTACTGATAGAAAAAAAAAAGCTTTTTTGTGTTTGTTTTTTTATTCAATGTAGAGAGATTTGCAGATATCTTACAAGTCCAGAATGGGTAAAAATTATTGTAGTTATTTTAGATGAAAAGTAAATTTCTGAGAGAGATACCAGCAGATTCACTCATGAGCTCAGTCATGGCACGATTTAAACTTGTATCTCAAGTTTCTTCTGAATTGCCAGTTACTCTTTTACTGATTCCATGAGTTCATTATTGAGTTGCACCATTAATTCATTTAAATTTTTCTATCAAATTTTATTTGTATAGCACCAAATCACAACAGAAGTAATCCAAGAAGGAGCAGGTAGAGCTCCTCCACATGTTAAAATTCAAAGTCTATAGATGAACACGCAGAGACCCAACATATCCTCCATTAGCAACAGTGACGAGGAATAATAAAACCTCAGATCAATTTTGTATCTACAATTGTCACAGAGAAGATTCCCAATACTGAAACGGAAAATACGAAGTTTAGGCAGATAACGTTGCTTAAAATCACAACAGTTGAATCATTACGGTTTCTGTAGTTGAGAATTATTTGGACCTATATTATTTATTCTATGTCAGTAAAGGTCTAAAAAAGTGACACCCTAATCTTGGCCGTTTCATTGGGCGAAAGTGTAGCAATTCGTAAACAACACACCTGGATCCCAATGCAATCTCTGACCTTTGAGCCTTTGCTTTTTGGCTTGTTCTCTCCAACTATGATTTAAACTAATCTAATCCAGGAGTATCTCATCTTTAAACTGACAAATTCGTGACCCATATGTTTGTAAAAACATCGGAATGTCTTGTGCTGCAGTTCACAAGGGGACACTCACCGCTTCTGTTGCTGCTTTGTCCTCTTCTTCCTCTCCCTCAGCAGAAGGCTTCCCTGCATTACGTGGTAATAATTAGAATAGGCTCCTTGTGCATGGAGGAAATATTGAAGTAGCACCTTCACTCTGAGACAACATGTGTTTTACAGATTATCAGCTTGTTGCCTGCCAAAGCCACAACAGGAAGCTGCAGTCCGCCCTCGCAGCCTCCGCTCTCCTACATAGTTCTCTTCCGTTGAACAGGTGCTTTTCGTTTCTAGATAATTCCCTCTGCCTCTGAAAGATCGGTTGAGATGTTTGTTCTTTTGGACTTTCAGCTAGCAGACCAAATCCTTCAACCTTGAATCCAGCGTGGTGGATAATTTGAGGGACGTCTCATGGGACAATTTGGCAGAGACGTGTTAAAAAATCGGATTAGAATCCAACTGTCGTTGTCTGCTGCAAGCGTGGGACGGTTTCAATGAGTGGAAAACACTGATCAACAGATTTTGTCTTCCTACAAACGTCATGCGATTGTTCAGAAAACGGAAAAAGAACATTTGTGGGAAGCCGCTGAATGTCTCAGTGGTATCAGAGCCTCGAATTGATATGCTGCTAACAGTGCAAACAAGCAGTCTGTCCTCAAGATGAGAGGCCGTCCCCTCTAATCCATTGTCCTCCATCAAATTGCCTCATAGTCAAAAATTCCTAGAGCGATTCTCAGGTTTTATACTGTTTCGTCCGTGTGTTTTGTATCACTTTCCAATTCTGACCACATGAAGCACGAAAACCTCAACCCCCAACGGCCACACGGAGGCATGACCCCACACGCACGATGGGTAGTTGCGCAGACGGGCGGTCGCCGCACTGATCGGATCATATTGAGGCCTGACAGTTGCACACACACCTTGCCTCACCACAACAAAGGCCGCTAGACCTCAAGCTCTACAGCAGGACACACCATGAGTGCCGGAGTCTCAAGCTGCTGTGCAGTCGGCCTACCTCAGTTCTCGAACGTGAGCCCGGGTGGCACCCAGTTTCTATATTGTGGGTTGTGCTGTGGATTTGGGACTAAACAGGCAGAAAATTTGAATACAAATGATCAAGCGGGTGTGGTGGATATCACAAGTGTCAAATTAATCAAGCCTGAACACCATTGCTTCAAAATGACTGATGGTCCTAAGAGCCAGTTATCCCATACCTGTATATATACACAAACAAACACATATATACATAACATATGAATAAATACATACCAACACATTCATCTATCCATCTATCCATCCATCCATCCATCCATCCATCCATCCATCTATCCGTCCATCCATCCATATATACATACAAACATATATATACATACATACAGACATATATACATTCAAGTTCAAAGTTCAAGTTCAAGTTTGCCCGATCAATGGATCAATTAAGTACCTCCATACATACATATGCACACTGTTGTTTCAAGGGGGTTTTCTGCATTTCCACTAATTTTCTAGGTCAAAAGATATCTAACATCATGAATTGATGGTGCATACGCGTCGAGGTGTGATGTTTTTTCCTTTTGTTCTGGATTTATGTTTCTGACTGTGACTTTTTTTTTTTGCCCATATATCCGGTGGCCTTACTTTTACAGCGTGAGTAGCAGGGTATCAAAGGCAGACTCCATGTGCTACGTGGCAAAGGTCTTGGTTCAAAACGTGCAGGCTGCTTTGGGTGTCTGACATTGAAGCGGTGTCCTTTGAGGATCAGGCATCTGAGTCACCCCGTTTGAAACATGTATTACACACTTACAGGTTTTTTCAATGCAAATGTAGCAGAATCAGAGGAATGTGAGTAAGCCTTGCTGTCTTTAAAGGCAGAGGCGTAAATTAACAACACAATCTAGGCAGCTACGAACTTCCCTCTTGCTCTTCGAGGCTTTGGTTTAGACCCGCAGAGGAAGTCATGTTAGGACTTCCCCATCATATTGCCACTTAATCTGTATTTGATTCCCCCTCAGGAATCAATGACGCTATTCAAAATAGATCACAACAAACCATTCTGGACAGACATTGACAGTCTCTTCCTCATCATAAAAAGTAAGTCATACATTTTCAAAAAGACGCATATACCCTTGTGTCCCCTATTACACTCTCAGCACGATCTTCACCCTTAGGTCAGTCGAGGACGTGCTGCTCCTTCGCCAACGTGGCGAAAAAGCTTAAATAAAATACATACTGTGTTTTTCTATAGATTGTGCAGTGCGCCCCCGAGTTGAGAACATTCCAGAGATAATTCTGTCGCTCTGTTTTTGCCGCCGAGGACTTTTTAGGTGGTGCTTAACTTTATCATGAGGGAGTTATGCAAATCAAAGCATTCCATGGTGCATGCGTACATCGACATGTTGTCTTTACGATGCCCAGGCCCGCGCGGGCATCTGACGACAGATAAGCATGTTCTTTAACACGTTCTCTCCCCAAAACAAGGCGCCACTGAGACACCAGCTGCCGCCCCCAGTAAAGCAGAGACTTAACCGGCGAGTGGAATCATTTCATAAAAACTGTATTAACATAAGCTGCATCGGATGTGAGACCTTTAAATCACCAAACCTAAAACTTCATTTCCTGCATCAGTGTAATCAGATGGTATGAACCGCTGCGCCCCCGCTTCATTATTTACCGCCTCCAATGCACCGTTACACCAAGACACACTCCACCTATTCATTGTTTTGTAATTCTGATGTTATGTAACATCTAATGCGATAATGCAAACAACAAGAGCAGTCAACCACATCCCTGGGAGAGTTCTCTGTCTGACGCAAAGAATCCTGGGGGTTTATTCTGAGATGCACACGTGTTCTCAAAGTATTCTTCGGCTTAATTTGTGGAGAACATTTCATACATGGAATTCTCTTCCCCTGTCTGGGCCACTTCGGTCTCTTTTTGTGGCTGGAACATTTCGCCGATATGCTTCTGTCCAGGGACCAAAATACATCCAGTAATTTCAGAAAAGTTACAAGCAATAAATGACACACACAAGCGACTCTTGGGCGTGTTAAAAATTTCGCCATTTTCGGTTTTCTCTCCCAAGGCACAATGAAAGCAGCTATTTATACTTACACGTATAATCTCTCTTTCCTAAGCCATGGCGACATCGTCTCGACCTCAGCGCACTGCGTTTCTTTTTCATCGCAGATGCAGCAGTGGAAATCCAGAGGTACCGTTTTAAAATCCGGTGTTTCATGAAAAGTATAAATATCAAACATCGCACCCCATATTTACTAGCTGAGTTCAATTAAAATGTCATATCTGTGGTGGAGTTTCAACTCTCATGGGCACTGAGGATTACTACACAGTTTTCAAAAATAACAAAAATTGCATAAATTCTCTGTTAATTAGACAAGCTGACATGGAAAATAAACTGTGCACATCTGTATAGCGAAGTGTGTGTAGGCCTGAGGGGGTGGGATTCAGGAGTGGAAGGACGCTTATTCTAACTGTCAGATTTCAAGTGCGTGGGCCGGGAAAGTTTTAGAGTTTTACATATTTTACCGTCTAAACAACACTTCCCTGGAACATTTTTTGACATATTTCAAACGCATGTGTATTCTTTAATCAGCTACCAAAAGCGAAGACGTACTCACATGTCGAGGCCTCACGTCTGTGTTCTGTGTGTCAACCTGCTTTCGGTGTGAGAGGCTGCGAGGAAACTGCGGCTGAGATGAGCTGTGATAAATAAACTGAAGTACGCAGCAGCGCTCGGTGAAGCTTCAAACTCTGCTCTCTATGCCTCCATCTGAAACTGTGATTGGGTTTATGATATCTAACACTGTTGTGAGGATCACAACCACAATGTTCAGCTTCTTGCTCAGACACTTGACCCACAATTTTTCATCCAATGCTGAATTTTCAAATATATTGGCAGCAGTTTCAACAATCACTATTAAAAATCCAGCTTTTTACTTTAATGCTCTGTTGTCAGACAGGACGCAGGACAAACCCATAACAGCACAGACTAATGATATGTCTGTGTTATGAGGTGTTGTACACTTAAATTGGAATTGCACAGTTTTTAGCCACGTTGGTAGTGAGAGGTTTACAATTAGTGGCCTTCCTCTGAGAACCGTACACATTCTTACATCACCACGACTGCAAAAACTGGTATACGTCAAGGTAATATTTACAAAAGAGAGAGAGAGAGAGAGAGAGAGAGAGAGAGAGAGAGAGAGAGAGAGCTGACAGTCGAGATGCACAGACCTATCAGCTGGATCCTGTTGAGTCAAGTCTATAAAATGTCCCAGAAAAGGATATATACGGCTTCAAAATAAAAGCCTTACTGCGAGGTGGATTGTGGTGGAAAATCCAAAAGAAAATGCAAGGAAAACAATGTGAATGTATTTGCATGACTAACAAAGTAAAGGTTTATTATTTTCTTCACTTTATTTTTTATCGATTGAATTGCTGCATATACATGGGTCTATCTAGCAAGGGGATGTAGATGCGGATCTCTGGGTATGGCTACTGTAGCAATCACGTACTGTTTATGATATACTTAAAAATAATAATATGCTCAGTTAAACAGCTGTAATTTACTGATTACTGATTCAAATATTTTCTCATATTTATCCCCAATTGCGCCATGAAAGTTTGAATTAAAAAGTGCAAGGTTTGATTAAATGTTGTGCTATTGACAGGATGTACCCAAAGTTGTGTAACGAGGTCAGTGTGTTCTCGTTGGAAGGATGGAAACCAGTCATTTTGCTCACAATGAAAATATGAGGCACCCGTCCTGTGTAACTGACAAAATGAAATGTTATTTTAAACAACAGAGGAAATAGCATGATGGAGCTGCTGTTAATCAAAATCTTAACAGTAGTAATTTTGCATGAAATGTAAATTTCAATTTTCTTTTGGAAACATGGGGCAACACCAGCAAGCTCATCAGGACGCCATAATCATTACCAAGGCAAACTTAATGTGGTCTTTGAACTCACATTTCCACTGCACAAGACGGAGTACAAAAATACACCAAGATGGTGTTGAAAGACAAATGTGTTTATGTGATTTCTACTGCAACCTGCAGTGTGAATCCATTCAAATTGCGCCTCTTCTATCCAGTGACATCATTACATTATGTGTATTTGGTAAGTATGCGTGTAGTATTTTTGATCATAAGTGTGAACAGCGTTTAGGACTGTACAGTTTGTTTCTGTGAGGAGGATATGGTGTGTGTGTGTAATAGAAAACGGTAAAATTACGTTTCTCCACATTCTTTAAGACTACCGAACAGACATTTAAAATAGTGCATCACTTACTATAACGTACCACAACTTTATTTTGAAAATTCTAACAAGAAGTTTGCCGCTCTTTAGCTAGCCTGATTGCGCTGTGCCTCTGAGCGCGCGCACGCACGCGAATATACGTGTGTTGATGCTCGCGTGCGTATGCGCTCACGCGCGTGCATGTGCGCTTATGTGTCTGGTGGAGGGAAGAAGTCGCGTCTCCCTCAGTCCCGCCGCCTCCCCTCCTCCTCTCTCCTCTCCTCCTCCCTCCTTTCCTCCCCTCTCTCCGCGGCGGCGTTGAGAGGACCTGGAGCTCAGACACACACACGTACACGCCGGGGCGAAGCTGTCGCAGAGGAACCGCCGCAACAGGTCAGTGCTGCCGGGTTCCGCTCTCGAACTTTTCCCCCCGCTACCACACGGTGCAGAGATGCTGCCGTCACCTCATTTCCCCCGTCCGAGTCCTGCAGGGACCCACCTCGGCGTGCACATAAATCCCAACTTTCACCTCCCGTGTGCGTTCATCTGCGGTGGTGTCATGTTCTGTCTGCGTGATTTATCGGTATTTTCTAAACTCTCAATTTATGATGCAATTCATCCCGGGGTCGCTGCAGGACTCCCCTCCCCCCCTTCCCTCCGTCAGTGTGTGTGCAACCAGGCCAAGGATGATGTGGCCCTCATCAGGTACACACACTGTCCATCCACCCACCACTTTACACACACACACACACACACACACACACACACACACACACACACACACACACACACACACACCAGCAATTCCAGCATCTTCCTCTAGGATTGGTAGGTAGTTTGGAGAGTCTTAAAATAATTCAGAAACTGTGCAGGATTATGTCAACTACTCACAGTGTCCCTGGGGAAAGTGTGTGGACAGTCAATGTCTGGCTGCATGAAAAGTTTGGACAAACTCAATTTGGAAAAGAAGATATGGTGAAGTTGTATTTCTGAATCTGTGTGGTGTGTATCAGCTTGGTGGCGCATATGAAGTCTGAAATGAACAGTGGAATCTATCAGATATTCTGGATAATGTGTATTCTACATCTCAGAGAACTGCATCGTCTTGTTGTGGTTGCTGCCTGCGATGGCATTTGCTTTTTAACTCAGCGTTTTTTTTTCTGCTGATGAGTAAACATGTCAAACAAACACTGAGCCCCCTTTCTTTTTGTTTGTTTGTGAATTTGATGGACTTGTGTTGTGCAAACACTGAAAGGCACTGTGAGCAGCAGACTCATTAAAATGCTGATGTCTGCAATTCAGGCAGGCAAGGTCTTGTCATCCCTCGCGACCGGGACGACACCGTCAGTCCTCACCCGGTATCGTTCATCCTTGCTTGCAATTGTAGAAAAGTCCTCATAGATTTCACTGTTGTGTTGTTGGGACGTCACAGATTTGTGCGTGTTTCCACTTCCTGTAGTTGGGTGGACATTGGTCTGTTTTTGTCATCACATTTTCATGTGTTTTCACTGTACTTACTATTTGCCACTATAACGCCACATCAAATACATCACTGCTGTGTGAAGTGTTTCTCGTGAGCCAAGTTTGTTACAAGCCTGTTAACTGGCTGCATAAAAGCCAGTATGATAAAACACTCAGAGCTCTCTCTCTCTCTCTTGCCCTCGCTCTCTCTCTCTCTCTCTCGCTCACGCTTGCTCCCTCTCTGGCTCAGTTCTGCTCTCGCCGCTGTGGACTGACTCACTTTGTGTTGAGTCAGCTCTCTCACCAAATATTGTTTCAGACTTGAGAGGCACAGTTTGAGAGTGAGGGGAACACGTCCTAGGTTCTCCGACCGGGCCTGGGCCTGTTTATGTTCCCACTTTTCATCTGCACACTGTTTATTTGGGGAAATTGAGAAAGGAATGCCTACCCCTCTCCTTTCTTACAGCAGGCAGAGAGAGAGAGGGCCACCATCTCAGAGATTTTCTGATGAATCCTTACATTATATTGTACCTCCTTCTGTTTGACGTTTGAGTCACGAGCCTGCCCGCCTCTTTATGTACACCGTTTGAGGCAATTTGGAGCGCAGCATCTCATTTGCGATATTCATCTCATAGGCCATCTGATCCCACAGCCCCTCAGTCTTAGAAATGAGAAGCCACCGTGCCAGCAGAATGAAATAATAAACCTAAACGAGCCTAAACTTGATTCATGGGCTATTCTCCGATCAAAGTGGAGTGAGTCTCTGTGTATCTGTGTGTTTGAGTGTATGAGAGAAAGAGTTTGAGAGTTGCGAGACTCAACACCAAGAACGAAGGCTTTGCATTTGTCCAACTCAGTCGGACTTTACTTTGCACTAGTCATATGGCTTTGATTAGCCCGCCGACTCTCAGATAGCAAGGCCCTGCCTGGCAAAGGTTTGTGACAAAACCGGCATACTTAGCCGCAATATCCCAAAAATTCTCAGCACATCCACAACGTCCCATGAAAATCCTCACTTGCTGGATGTGTCAGGAGTCGTCTGGGTCCACCGGCTCGATTGCGTTGCGATTCCCACATTTCGCTCTCAACTGTCGCGATTACGCGGCCCATCTGCAGACCGGTCCACCTTCCGTCTTGGACGCGTTCGTACTCATGTTGTAGGTTTTCGTTGTTGTCAGAAGTGCTGGTCCAAGAAAAACACTAACTATACAGCAGCATATGGGGCTGGCTTGGCCCCGTGACAAAGACGACTTGTTTTTATTTCGCAAAAGCGGTACGACCTAGAGGGAACGCTTTGCGCAGCGTACCGTGGAAGATGAACGACGCCATCACCTCAATGAGAGCACCTACGTTTGATTCGGCCAGGACTTTCCTCCCTCTTTAATGGTATAATAATTTACCTAGAGAGCGAAAAAGTTTCATTGAAGGCGGCCCACAAATCTTTTAAGAGGCTGTGTTTTAAAAAGCGCTAATGCACGGCATAGGGGGGTCCACTAGCTGGCTTGTCTAAGTAAACAAGATGAGCGATCGGTGCAATGGAAAACATTTGATATTGTGCCGAAAGTCTAATAAGCACGCAATAAATCAAGGCTGGGAGTAGTGGTAATGAAAATGGAGGGAGAACTCATCGTGTGCAGGAAATGAGTGAGCGAACGCCTGAGGGAGGTGAAGAGAGAGACACGAAGAGAGAGAGGGAGGTAGAGACAGAGAGAGAGAGACAGAGAGAGGGGGACAGACAGAGAGAAAGGGAGGGAGAGGTAGAAGCCGTAATAGTACAAAGACCCCTCAGTGTTTGTGAGCTCATTCTACGCTCACTCCGGCTTCCCCGATTCTGTTTGCGGCTCGAGGAAATGAAGCACATTAGGCTTCCTTTCACATTAATGCACTCGCACACTCTCTCACACACACACCCAAACCCGAGCACACACTCCTTGAACATTCAGGAATGGCTCTCCCAGCTGGTTCGAACAGCTTACACTCGGCTGTCTCTCTTTCATTCCCCCTGCAGGCTCTGTGCTTATTTTTTCTCTTTTCAGGAGGTAACTTGTTCCCCCTGCTCTCGTCACCAAAAGGTTTCCCATCTGCTTCCGATTACCTTTGGCTACACTTGGTGAGCCGCCAGCCATCTGGGCCAGTGTGGCGTCTCCGCTCGCTCCTCTCTCTCCCCAGACAGCGCTGAGGGAGGGATGGATGGACGGGAGGGAGCAAGGGAGGGACGCAGTCAACCGGGTGGGCAGACGTAAGTGGGAGTGAGGAGAGCGAGGGTTGGGTTTAGCTGACGCTGCAATCCACGGCCAGGAAACCTAGAGGGAACGAGTCAAAGAGAGGGGCACTGATGAAAGTGTGCCTCCTCATCTTGGATCACGTCTGTTTTTGTAATGGGCACGGCGAGTGTTTGGAAGTCATTTTCCGTTGTTATTCCAAACCGGACTGGTCTCCAAGTACAAACGGCCAGAAAGCGGAATACTTGTCAATTAAAAAGGAGCGGGTACCTTATTTATAGCCGAGGTCAGTCAAATTAGACTTTGGAGAATACTTGAAATACGAGATCTGGCATTTGATCTGTAACGTCTGGGTGATCTGTTAACTCCAAACGATCATCGTCCACCTCTCATCCAAAGTAGGAACAAGACCGAGCTTTGTGTTTTATGGGCAGCGGGAGCCAACGGCTAATGCCCGACGACAGAGTTGAGCAAAGCTGTGGATTATCGGCACCCCAACCTTTGATGTAAACACACTTTGTGTACGTTCTCATACCATCGGTCTACTACTCGGACAGCAGCCAATTAATGAGCGGTACAGTCGAGCAGCCGGCCAGCCGGCCAGCCAGCGACTCACTCAGCCATACAGCGAAGCACCAAAGCGAGCCAGCTTAGCGGTGGTGGCGGCAACCTGCAGCTACCCTCAAATTGGCTCATTTTACCCCCAGAGCCTCTGACATAATACCCACTTCAAGCCCTGTTTGGGCCTTAAGTGCAACTCTTTACGAGATCAATGCCGTCCTTTATGTTTGGACTTCTTTCCGGTGGGCAGGCGGCTTAATGCGCTGGGCCAGAAGAGGGCCCCAGGTTGGGACCTGTTGTTGTCACTGGTCATTTGCGTGAAAGGCAAAGTGTTTGTCCTTCTCCCGAAAGACAAGATTGATTAGCTGAGGGAACAATGTGGAAGTGGGAGGCCCCTCGCTGGACAGTGACTGTGAACTGGATAGATTTGTCTTGTCAGAGGTGAACTGCATGGGTCATTGGGATCTCAGGCTCTCTCCAACTCCCATGCTCTCCCTCCCCCCATCCCACTGTGTCTCCCTTGTTCTTTCCCTCCTCTTTGAGATGAAGTCCAAAAACTGTCCCCTCCCTCCACCTCCCTATCTTCTTCTGTTCTCCCTCTCGCACATGTTTCTGCACCCCCCTCCGCTCCCCCCCCACACACTTTTTCTTTTGCGATAAGTTCCTGACAAACATTATCTCTCCTACAGGGCTGGATCCAACCTCGCTGCTGAGCGCATTGGGAAGTTCCTCCTAACCCTCTCCTGAGTGGACATCTCCAGGAATTCTCACCGCTCACCCACTGACGCACTGCGCAGGCCGCCACGTCTGGCTAAAACATCCACTGTTATTGCAAAATTGCCCCCCCACCCACCAGCACTTCAAAAGAGACTTTGCACATGTGCTTGTCTGTGTGTGTCTGTGAGAGCAAGAGAGAGAGAGGAGAGGAAAAAAAGAAGAGACTGACTGAGAGAGCCCGAGCCGCAGCAGCTATGGCCCGGCAGAGCTCCGAGCTGTCCCACTGCTAGGTGAGGGGGCATCCCAGAGGGCAGGAGACATGTTGGGACAGAGGCCCGGGGACCACTGCACTGAATTTTGTTACTATAGCAGCTACTGTAGTAACCATGGAAACGCTATGGAGGACCCTGGCCTGCAGTGTCGCCGTCGTCGTCGTCACGGTTGCCATCGAGGTCGCAGGAGGTCACAGAGATGAGTCGACTCATTCGCAAGGTGAGATCCGCTGCCGTTACGTAGATTCCGAGATGGAATGTTGTGGGGATCCTGGTATATATTGGTCAGAATCGACACAATGTCACCACTGTGGGGTGATAGAGACAGGCCGAGATATTTTGGAGAACACAATCTCATTCAGTGTAAGTTAAACTTGTTTGTCAAATCATGTTAAATCGCAAATTTGAAACACTGCCTTTCTTTCACAGATAAATCAAATGCTCGCTAAGATGCACTGTCACAGTGCAGTAAGAGGACACGTGAGGGGGTCTACTTGCATATAATATCACGGGTGCGTGAGTGTCTCCAGCCAAGTGGTTCGAGAAGTGTGATAGAGGCAAAGGATGGGATTTAGAGGATGAAAGACAGGGCATCACTTGTAATTTGGTTTGGACCAAACCGTGGCAGAGAAATCTGTAGCTGCTGTTGATGGGTTTCCTCTACTGTAACTGCACCTTCGATGCATAAACAAATAGAGGTTGAATCCATGCCAACTGGACTTGGTTGATTCTTTCAGCATTTCACTTCTCACCCAATCCTCACTGCTCCTCAGTGGTCTGGAGGCACTAAAGACTGTGTACACTTTGACCAGATGGGGGGTAAGAGTTCAGTGGCCACACCTGATCAAATAGTGGTCTAGTCAGCAAGTTTGACACACACTGTCTGTTAACTGTTGACCCCCAGTAAAGGCAAAGGGAAAACCTTGTTACAGTTTCTAGAATATTGGCTTTACCTGATGCAAAATGAACATTCAGAGTCGTTTTTTAACCATTTTTTACTAACACATATTATATATTTACACAAGCAACTTGCGCGGTGTAACTAGCAACTTCAGCTCGAGCTGCTTGCCTTCAGTCAAACTTAAAATCATAAATCATGGGCCGCGACCCCTTGTCTTTCGTCTTCGATCCCTGGGTCACGCACACAAAAGGATGGGCAATGGCAAACGCACAATCCAGCCTCCCCACCCACAACGTCCAAGTCAAATCAGCGTGAACACGGCTGTGAATGCGTGTTTCCTTAACTTAACCTTTGACCCCTCCAAGTCGTATGTCTCCAATACTTAACCTCCTTTTGAAAGAAAACACAAACTTGTAACTCACCCTGACATAGCCCTACCACACGCACGCACACACACACATAATCTCACACACTTCACAGGGTAAAGACAGCCTCCTCTACTGCATCAATCAAAGACTGACACCGTCTCGCAATGTTGCCGTGTATAAATCTAGTACAGGAGTAGCGCTTCATCATCCCACGCGTATCATCACTACGCTATTGTTGCCAACTCCATTAATCTCTTACAGTGGGCAATGGGATCCAGCAATAATAGACAACACTCTAATATGTTACAGTGTTATTCCAGCCCTGCAGCCAGTGGTGCAACAATAAAACTACAATGCTCCTCCCTATCACATCTCACCCTCACCCCCCCAAAAGCAAAACAAAACAAAATTTCCTAAAGCGCCACCTAAAGCTCACAGGGCAGGGCATGTCTTTGTGTACTCACATTGTTCAATTCATACACCGAGCTTGGCAGGCCGCACGTTATCGCCGTCCTGCTCGCTCCATACTGTGTCCAGTCATCTATCTTTGCTGAAGTGAAAATGAGAGACGAGGGGGGAGACGTCTCCTCCGCACCGTGTTATTAGCATTAGTCCTAACATGGACTGAGTCTGAGAAGACTTACGATCAGATGGGCTGCTGACAAACCCCTGTGGTGCGGCAGACAGTCTGTCCGCCACAGCAACTTTGAAATTCTCCTTCGAGCCAGGCCTCGATGAGCCACTTCAGCTCCTTCGCTATCCTGTCTTAATGAGGAAGGAAGTAGTCCATCAAAGTGATGTCAACTCCCATTGCTCTCAAAGGTTGAAATATTGAATGTATATATTTTTAGGACTTGAATTCCAGAACAATCTCTGATCAAGAAACAGTATAGATGCTATCGCAATTTCGAACAAATCTTGTGCTTCCAAAGTCGCCATTAATGGAGTTTTCTTGCTCGTCTTTACTTTAATCAGGTGATCGCTGCTTTGCTTTGCTTTCCCCCTCTCACGCACACATAGAGACGTTTCCATTTTTTCATTCATGTTTTCACTGTAAGCACTCAGTGGTGCTGGTGACATGGAGGTGGCACTGGCATGGAGGGAGGAACTGTTTTCCCATCTATTGTTTTCACATGGTGATAACAGAAACCAGGACGATGCCCCATCCGTGGGTGGACCCTTACCCACCCAATGGAAGCACGCGATTATATTATCATCAAAAAGCTGCTGGACGTCATCTCATTGCCTAAGGAGTGCCAGCACTCCTACTTAGCCAGCACTAGTTTGCTTTCTGGATTTGTTTGCACCGAACTGACACAAGACTCAAAATCCCGAAAGTTGAGCTCAAGTCAAACTTTTAACTTAAGTCAGTTAAGAGTGTCATAAGGGCACATTGTACCAGACAATGGAATCCTAGATGTTTGCGTTTCCGCTCAAAGTGCGTAAGACTATTTTCGTCATTGTGTCAGTGTTGGTGACATCCCTCACCAATGAAAGCCCTCCATCATTGTAGGCGATGTTCTTGGTGTTCTTGGCTATTGCCTATGATGATCAAGCACAAAACCGCTTCCATGGTGGCCATGGGGACGTTAACCCAAAGGTGTTGGGACGTACCGCTCTTCCAGATAGTTCCCATGGAGTTCAGAGGCTTATTTTTAAAGGCAATTACCAACGGCTCCTTTTCGGTTTATGACTTCTAAATGCGTCCAACACGGCTGAATGGCTGTGTTTGGTCAGGGTTGAGAAACAGTCCCATGCAGGCTCAGTGGGGTTACACGTGTGGGGTCTCATTAACTTCTTCCAAGGAGTCGAGTCATATCTACTTCATTAACGCCCTCCCTTTATTCTCTCCGGGAGGCTTTTCCTGTGCTTAAATTGCTTTCCTGTGCTCCGCTGCCGCTGCCACCTGCCTTCTCGCTGCGGTTTGTGAGTGCAGGATGTGTTGTGGGAAGTAGCTCGCAGCCCATAAGAGCGTTTGAGAATGATGTGAAAGATAGGAATAGAGTTTATGCTTTGTTTTGTTTGTTCAAACTGGGCCCATCCATTGCCTACAGAGTGGTTTTTCCTGGCTCAGACTTATCCGGCTCTGTATCAGGGAACTCTGATCTCTGGGAGTTTACTTTGTGTGGGAAGAGGCTGCCTCTCTACCAACTGAGGCCAAAGGTTTGATGAAATCTGGACTCATTTGCTTGTGACCTTTCCTTGTTAGTTAGCTGTGGTTGGCTGTTTTGAGCTGTGTGTGTTTGCACAATAAATCTCCACCAGGCTCTAGTTCAGACTGGGAGAGACAGGAAGTATACAGTTTCAGTGTAACCATGGCAATAGCCGTCCGTCTTGTGTGGAAAAGGGGGTCTGCGAGGTGCTCTGTGCCAACTGGGTTACAATTGGGTTAAACCCCATCGTTCTATTCAAAATAAGCTACTTGCAAATGTGCAACTGTTTCTGATTACGGCCAATTACCTGAAATTGAATTCTGAACTCGTGTTTTTGTACCTCTCCCCCTCCCCAGCTGCTTTCCTGTCGAGTATAGGCCACTATGAGATCGCCGTTCCTGTGAGACTGGGATACGATGGAAACCCTCTGGACCCAGAAACGCCATCCCATCATCCACAACACCATCGAAGGAGAAGACGCAGCGCTGACGACAAGCCTCCAGACACTGTACCACGCATTCTGCTACAAATTTCTGTTTTGCCTGCATTGCGGTCAATTAATCTCTTGGATTTCCTCTCCCTCCACCTCCTTGCAGCTCTTTTACCAACTGACGACCACAAATAACAACTTCCTGCTGAACCTGACGCTGCAGGGAAGCCTGCTGTCGCGGCAGTTCAAGGTTGAGTATTGGAGAAGAGGGCGCCTAGCTTGGAGCCACCCGTACTCCCCCCACTGCCACTACACGGGGCACCTGCAGGACCAAACACACACCAGCACAGTGGCCCTTAGCAACTGTAACGGCCTGGTAAGAAGGAAACCTACGCATCCAACTCTTACCCAATCACTACTACCAGGTCATAAAGTTAACAATGGCAATAGTGGGTTGATTATTATACGTCAAGCTAAGATGAGTAAATTTCTATGTAGAAGTTCAGATGAATTACATTTTCTGAGGCAGTTCATGTCTTGACAGTAACAGCTGCAATTATTTGAAATTACTTTTGCGTAACGTGAGCAAAATATTTGGGGCAGGACAGTGGAAGTAACGCCACATTCCAGGCTACTCGTAACTCGTAAACTACCAGTTAAAAGTGGGCGGAGCTACAGCCAAACCTATGAACTCACGACTGTGAACTCGACTGTACTCAAGTACTCCAACTTCCGTGTTTGACGTCACGCAGGGTATTTTTTGTACCCAAAAATGATGGACCAATAGCAGACGGTGGTGCCTGGAACGGTTTGAAGTTGTGACTCTTGAATCTCGAACGAGTAGCCTGGAAAGTGGCATTAGACTATAGCACAGGCGTCAAACTCAAGGCCCGGGGGCCAGATGCGGCCCGTTGCATCATTTTATGTGGCCCCTGACTGCTTGAGTGACTGTTTCTCCTTCATTTAAACATGCATTGACCCACAAACTACATCCCCAAAATGCACCTGGATCATGTTTCTGGTAAAGTGACGCACAGCTGTGCACTTTTTAAAATGTCAGTTTGTCAAGAAACACCAATGCAGCCAAGTGAGGGAACCAGGTTGTTGATTGATTGATTGATTGATTGATTGATTGATCGATTCATTTATTGTTCGATTGATTGATTGATTGATTGATTGATTGATTGATTCATTCATTCATTCATTCATTCATTATCAACTGATGAGTGTTGATTAAATCAGGTTTCTTTTCCTGATACAAGGATCTGCGATACAATAATAGCAAAGATTTGACATATTTTTAGATCTACGCAAATGGGATGTTTGTTAGTTAAATAAGTAAAAATAATTGTTGATA
>OMPJ01028886.1:0-15731 GCA_900312935.1 Carapus acus
GTACTGTTGCCCGCGTCACGCTTCGTCACGGAACAAACATGAGCAGTTCAAAAATTATTTTCAGCATATTTGGGAAGCATGAAACTTTCGATGCGTGGGAAAGTATGATACGTGTACTTCAAGCTGCGGCGACAAACACACGTCGGAAGAAGTGACAGAAGCGCGAATGTAAAAGCAAGAGTACCGGTAGCCGTTACGGCACTATTTTCTCGCGGAGACGAAAGTATCGTAGCCTACACTTTTGCAGGAAAATGAAAGTAGCCTTGTTATGAACTATTTCTGACAACTGTATTATTCATTAATGTTTTAAGCCGTGTAATAAGCGCGATAATGCCCTTGTCGTCGGTCATTGTTGCAGATAATCACCTCTCGGTGATTATCAAGCAACAATGACCTCTGACGCGTACATTATCCCGTACATATGACCTGCGAGCGCTTGAGCGACTGTTTTAATGGACAACAGATGTCAATTCAAGGCTTGCGGGCCGAATGCAGCCCGCTTCGTTATTGTATGTGGCCCATCAACGTTTAAATGACTTAATATACCACGGATGAGGAATTCAAGGCTGGCAGGCCAGATGTGCCCTGCTACGTCATCATATGTGGACCAAGAATGCTTGAATTGACATCTGGTCACTTGGGGGGGTGCTGATGTGGCCCTCAGTGAAAATTAATTTGACACCCCTGGAAGTCAGTGTATTTACCAGCCAATCGTTTTTCAATCGTTACTCTAATTTGAGTATTTTTGAACACATGGCAGGGTCCTCAAAGTGAATCAGCATGTCCATGCGCTGAGTCTTGAACAGCTGGATGTGAAATGATCCTCAATTAACTTCCAACCCCACCCTCCAGCTACATTGTTGGCGCCCCCTCCATCCGAAAAGACGACCTCCGTCGGCTCCGACTTCTCATCCAAGGCGGTGATCAGCCTGATCGAGGCTGTCGGACGCCGCTCGGGGCTGTACGACACTCGGGAGCGCTCGCAGCTCTTCCAGAGTGTCCAGGAAGAGATGGCCGCCAAGGGACACGTCCTCCCTGTGGAAAAGATCAGACGCAAGTGGAACAACCTCATCGTCACCTACAAGAGGGTGAAGGACCGCAGCCGAGAGACGGGACTTGCCAAAACCTCCTGGGAGTTCTTTGATGTAAGAACACGATTGTTTCGGCACTGGCCACTGCTCCGGCGTTGTTGTTGCTTATGATGTCTGCCTCAGTGAAGTGAAAACAAGGGCGAGGGGAATCCATCCTGAATTATTGTGGGGTAGCTGCACCAAATGAAGCCTTATAGGCTCAAGAGAGGTGGAAGCACAAGCAAGAATGATGCCCAAAATGTTTTATGTTGTGCTTGAATATCTTTGTAGTCGCTGATCTGACATGATGTCATTTACTTTTACTATCTTGGAAGTGGTTGGCCACGTGACACTGGCCTGTCGTCCACCCACTTCTACTGCTATTAATCAATCTAACTTGTGCCTATACATGTGTTCCCTCCTCACCAGTTGATGGACGCCATGCTGAGTGACACTGTCGGTACGCAGTTAAACAGCAAGAGGACCAAAGGTGGTAACGCCGTCGCCGCCCTGCCAGGACCTTTCGCCAAGATCGCCGCAAAGCCTGCGCAGTCATCCACTGTCGTCCAGTCCAACAGTGACTACGTCCCAACCGATCCAGTGGGTCCGGGCGTCGTCAGCAACAAGGACAGTGGCATTCCCGCCATCGCCTCGGTGCCTTCGCTTGACGTCTCGATGGGAGTGAATGTCCCCGAGCTCAAATCCCTCGTCATCCTGAACGGCGACGCCGCTCCGACTAATATTCAGGCATCCCTCGGAGCATCTTTGTCCTATTTTGCAGACCCCGTCTGTCCTTCCTCCTCCTTGGGACCGACCAGTAATGCAGAGCCCGTCTCATCTCGACATCAAGGCCGCAAAGCTCCTCATTCCGCCCAAGGCGTGGGGCCTTTCCGCTCAAATGGGTCACACCAAATTAACAACACCAGCCAGAGCATCCTCGCCATGCCCTCCCCCATCCCTTCCTCCACCTCCTGTCTCTCAACCTCCGTTTCAAACGCTTTCCCAGCCACCGCCGCCGCATTAGTGACGGAGGTACAGAGCCACCGGGGGCACGAGGAGCAGAGCAGCACCGCTTTGCTCCGAGAGATTCTGCAGCAGCAGGCCCGTCCGGGCCGCGTGGCTCGCCGCAGGGTAGAGGCCAGAGAAAAGAGGCGGGAGAGGAGGGAGGTGAGGATGGCCGAGTCGCTGGGTAGGATTGCCACGGCGATGGAGCTGCTCTCCTCCAAACAGGACACAGTCATTGCACTGTTACAGAGACTGGCTGACCGCAAGTGAACCCTAACCTCGAGCCCCCCTTTGGGGTCGGGGTGGGGGAGTGGAGTGTCATGATAAGACATTTAGTATGTGTTTGAAATATTCAATCTGATTTTGCCATTTGTGCACATCAGTTATATGGATTGTGAAGGATCTAAATTTAGTTTTTCTTTTTTCTCAGCACTTAACACTAGAGATGTCCGATAATATCGGCCCACCGATATTATCGGCCCGATATTGGCATAAAAATGTAATATCGGTATCGGATTTTTTGGCTTTAAAACCGATAAGATAAAAACTGATAAAAATAAAGCAATGCTTGCGTTACACCGAAATAGTGCCTATGCGCTCCTGAAGCGTTTTCCGGCGCACATATCGGTATCGACCGGTATCGGTGAATTGAGAGTAGGACGATATCGGCATATCGGATATCGGCAAAAAAGCCAATATCGGACATCCCTACTTAACACTGATTAGTCTGGAATTTTCTGTTACTATTGTTTATGTAAATGTGATTTGTGATCTATTTGAGGAGGGAAATGCTTTATTTCAGAGCAATCATAACTGCAATTAGTATTTTGGCGGTGGCAAGAAATGGAACTCAATTTATTATAAGCTTGAGCAAAGTGCATATTTTTGTTTCGAAACACAACTTGCATCACTAATACATTAATGAGGGTGATGTGGAGGTAATCCAAGAAATAAACACAGAGCACCGCATTTCCTCATAAACAAGAATGCAGTGAGTCATTTTGAGTTTAGGTTACTTTCTGTTTCATCTCAGACCACAAAGAGACGACGGGCAGACTTTGTCCACAAGGAAGTTCGCTTACACGCCAATATCTTCTGAGTGGAGGGGGGAAAAAAACTCTTGTGTGAGGCGATGTTACAGATTACTAATCAGCTGCGCAGACTGACGCACCGAGGGCAGTTCGTGTCATCACTCTGTACCCACGATCATCGGGAGCGCAACGACATGGCAGGGGCAGAAGAAAAGGACTTTGTTGAACGTAAGTTGGGAAATATCACGCGTTACGGTCTGTGGAAGTTTTGTTGTTATTGTTGTTGTTTTTTAGTCGTTAGTTGTAGGTATATATCTCAGTGTTCAGGTGCGAAAGAAATAATAGGGCGGGGAAGCGTACCATCAAACGCTCTAGTCAACGAGTAGTTTTTCCAACACAGCGTTTAAATTGAGGAGTGTACGAGCCGACACGATGCGCAACGCCACCTGTTGACCGCAAACAGCAAGCAGTGCATTGTATGCACAGTACACACGCACAAGTCAGACACAACTACACCTTCCTCTATATTCACGTGGGGAAACTGGGTCAAGCTTCGTAGACGTGAATCTATTCGTACCGTCCATCCAGAGTCTTCATCATTCCTCCCGGCTTTTAGAGTGAATTATCAGTGTTAGATAGATTTGCCTCTCTATATCTACCCCTTTTTTTGGTAACCATGGTAGGCCCCTAATTTGGTTTTTACCATCATAACCATCATAATGTCAGTATTATACACAATTTCTGTGTAAAGAAACAACATTTTTGCCCACAATGAACAAGATGAGGCAAAAAAAAAAAAAAAAGGTGAGTTGCACCTTAAGGTTTTTTTCAAGCATATCCTGTCAACTGCTGCCAATCACAAAACAAGTAAAGCCTCACAGTAAGGTTCATATGTTTGCATATCTGGTTGTGATGAAGTCAGTGACCTCCAGCCACGAAGCTCACTGCACGTCACTGAACCTCCCGTAGCACATATAAATACTCATTTTTCAGTTGTGTTGTAGTTGTTTTTTACACTTAATTACACCTACCAGCGGTCCATGCGCGTCAAAACAGAAAATGTGACCTTAAGTCTTTGTTTTCCAGTGAGCTCAGAGCCGCAGCCTCTCAGGATCATGCTGCTTGGGAAAAGCGGGGCAGGAAAAAGCTCCAGTGGTAACACAATCCTGGGACGCCAGGCGTTTGAGTCTGACATGAAGCTGGCCAGAGTGACCCACTACTGTGACAAAGCAGAGGGGAAGGTGGAGGACGTGCCCGTCGTTGTCATAGACACCCCGGGTCTCTTTGAGACGGACCGTAACCAGGAGGAAAGCATGCGAAACATCCTGAAGTGTGTGAAGCTGCAGGAGCCGGGGCCTCACGCCTTCGTAATGGTGGTTCCCCTGGGCAGGATGACTCAGGAGGACAAGGATACCAACAAGCTAATCGAGAGCAGGTTTGGGCGGCGAGTGTGGGATTTCACCATTGTGCTCTTCACGCACGGTGATCGCTTGGAGGGCAAAACCATCAACGACGTCATCGCCGACAGCGACGAAAACTTGCGCAACTTCGTACGCAAATGCTCAGGCGGTTTCCATGTTTTCGACAACAAGAACTGCCAGGAGACGGAGCAGGTGACCAGCCTCCTGTCCAAGATCAAGACGATGGTGGCTCTGAACGGGAGGGGGTACTACCACTCGGGCCTGTACCCCAGTGATGAGATGCAAACCAGGAAGAGACAGGAGTGCATCCTGGCCGAGAGATCGGAGCAGATCTTAGCGATGGAGAGGAGGATGGAGGAGATCCACCAAGGCCAGGAGCTAGATGAGAAGAAAAAGCAGCTGTGGAGGAAAGAAGAGGAGAACGCGAGAACAGCTGCGGAGGACGAGAATTGGGCACACACAATGATGGCGTTAATGATCAATCTGGCCTTTGCAGCTCTGATTATAGGTTTAGTTCTTCAGATGTCTATAATACTACTGTTTGGGATCTTCTGCCTTCTGCTCTTTGCATTTCCAGTCTACACGATGGTAAAAGGGCATTTTTTCAAGAAAAAAATCGCCTAGTCCCTAAGTACAAGCCTCTCTTCGTTTTCTGCTGAGCCTGACCACTTTATTTATCCTTTATTTTTCGACTTAATGAATCACAGGCACTTTGAATTACATAGTTTACATTCATTACAAGCCTAACAAAGACTGCTTAAGATCCACAAGTCTTACATGTCTGACATCCTGCACAGCCAAACCACCATTTTTAAGCAGTCCTGGCCCGTTTACTACAGATCTCAGTGTCACCCTTCACATTAGTGCATGCAGGCTATTTGTCTAGTCCTTCTCAGGGGTATAAATCTGAATTCTCACTGAACTGATTCTTTTTGTGACGATGAAAACCACAATTGAATTGCATTGAATCTTCTCAAGTCACATTATTGTTTGTCCTCAATTTTCCATCACCTTATTTTTGATCCTTCTCTAAAATTAATGACAACTGCTGCCTTTTTAGTTTTATATATCCGATTCAACACCAAATTACTCTTATTGGGGTGAAAGAATGCCTCTTTTTTGTACTTCTGGAGAAGTGTGTTACTTACTTGCTCACACTTAAAATTTATAAGTTCATGGTGGGCTTTTAATAGTGGATATGTAACGTTTCAAAGGAACATAAAGATGTTTAAACTTCCCTTTTTCTTTATTGATGTAGTTATCTAGAATGAAAGGCTGATTTGTTCAGAACATAAAGAGTGAAAGAGGGATTGTTCAGAGTGAAAGAGGGATTTGTTCAGATTTATTTGTGTTGCATGTGAAGCAATAAAAAAGTATGCCATTTGCGGCAAAAAGATTATCTAATACTTTAATTTGCATTTCATTTTAATGGATAAAGAATGTTGGCCCTCACACCCAATGTCTAGCCCCCTTTCTTCTAAGTTTGGACTCCCCTGCATTACACCTCCAATACGAACAATGCAAAAGTAAAACCACGGATTTCAGAGAGCAAACAGTGTTTAATATAAAAATGTCCAGGACCAAAAAAATGAACAAACAGTAGCTACTCAATCATCTTCTCATCTGTGTTGTTCTCATCTTCCTCCTCCTCTCTCTCCTCCTCATCCTCTTCTTCCTCCTCCTCCTCCTCATCATCTTCGTCAAAGTATTTCTCCTCAGCGTCTCTGCTGACAATGTCCAAGTTGTCGTAGTCTGGATTCTGGTCCACTTCACTACGGGGAGCACAGGGGGGGCAGTTAAAGATTGACATGCCCGAGTGTCTAGCAGGAGTGCCTGGTTACCACAGTAACCATACCACGCTCTGACCAACCTGTAGTTGAAGTCTCTGTCTTTGCCGTCGAGGAAATTCTGATGCATCCGACTGATGAACTCCTCCCGGAGCAGGGCCTTCTCCTCAACAGAAGGCTCCCGTCCGCCGTCGCCTTAAGATGGGGTGCAGGGGGAGGACCAGGGTGGGGAAGGAATGGAAAAGACGAGGATGGGCCAGATGGGAGATATGGCAGAGAGGCAATGATGAGACATGGGAACGGCAGCATTTCCCTGCTCTGACTCCTGGGCTGAGTGACCGTGCATCTACCTGCTTCGCCCTCATCCTCCTCTTCGTCGTCCTCCTCCTCCTCCCGTGTGCCCTCTTCTATCTCCTGCTCGGCCTGCATGCGGTTCTGGATGAGCCGCTCCTGGTAGGAGTCGAGCAGCAAGTGGGCAAGTCCTCCTGCGCCTCCGGGCTCACACGCTTGGGCGCCGTCTAGCATAGCCTCCTGGGAGCGCTCCAGCACCTATCATGCCAAAGGGAGCAACTGTTGTCTGAACACGGCGCGCACTCAGACACACACACACACACACACACGCAAGACCTGACAGGAAGGTAAGACAAAGCCAAAGGTAGCGCTGGCAGTGTACCTCTTCATCTGTTAGGTACTGGCCGATGTACTGTTCGTACAGCAGTGGCTCCCTCACTCGCATTTGTTCCTCGCTGAAGTAGTGACCCTCTGTAAGGGAGTCGGGAACGGGCATAGATCATGATTCATGGTTTGGGGGGCAAAGAGAACAACACAGCGCAAGCAGAGGGACAATAGAGCTAATGACCGTATTTTCTCGAGATTAGTCGCGCTTTTTTTTCTCATCGTTTGGCCGTAAATGTGACTTATACTCAGACTCGATCTATATATGAAATTATCAAAAAAAATGTAATTTTACAGATTTGTTATTGTCACACTGTGAACCACGCAAGGTCAGTTTCTACTGTAATTTTCAACATTGCGGTAATTTATGGTAATTGAAGCGCTTTCTCTTCTGCATACATAAGCCTCCGTAGTTGTTCAGAGTTGTTCAGAGGCGATACACAAGATGGAAAATTCAGTGGATTTAGTGATTTGGAGTGAAGATGGAGGGCTTGGTAAACAGATTAGCTTGTTTGACATGCTTTAGTTACCTGATTAACTGTTACATTAGCATGCCAGACACGTACTCAGTTTGTTGTCATGCTCCATGTAGCTGAATAATCATCACTGTTACGCTTGTAGGCCAGTGCAACTTATACATGTTTTTTTTCTTTATTATTATGCAATTTTTGGCTGGTTTGACTATACTCCGGAGTGATTGGCCCAGAAAATATAGCTTTGTCCTTGCTGGTATGAAACAGGATCCTGTTACCTTTCTGCAGCGCTCTGAGGGCAGCATAGCGGTGGTTCCGGACCCTGGTCCTGTCGGTGTGGCCCACATTATGCCGCTTTATGACTTTACTGTAGTGCTGAGCTCGTGGGTCGGAGCTGACATGGGCAAAGGCCGAGAGGTGCTGAGGCTTCAGGCAGGCCTACACAGTCCATGAGAATGAAAATAACCACTGTGTGGAGGATTAAGTTCATATTGACAGTATTGCCTCATGCCAGACAGTTTTCCCCACTGCTCGGATTTCCAGATTAGCAGGCATAAAATACAGAGAAAGAAGATTTGGTTGATATCGACTAAAAATGGTCTTAATATGATCACACCTCATCAATGGCACTGCCTTTCTACAATTCAAGCATTCCATCATGAAGCAAACATAAACAGGGTTGGAGCAGGAATGTGGATGGCCAGCACCTACATGATATCTCTCCAGAAACACCAGCGGTTTGCTCCTGTACTGTTGCAGCAGCTCAGCTTTGCGTTCTTCCAGAGTCAAGGCTGCCTCTCCGATCTGCTGGCTTTTCACCAGGCTCCCACTGGCAGCCACGGCCTCTATAAGCGTGTTCACGTCATTGGGCAAGTCCTATGAACAACAGAGGTCAAAGGTGAGAGCGAGGAGGATAAAATTAGGAGTTCATTCAACCTGCAGTTGACACAGAGCTGCCGGCCGACCCATGACTCATTCACTGGAAGCGTGAGGTCAGCTGAATTAGTGCTTTTCAATTTCGATTAATTAGAAGTGATTAGAGTTGGAAGCCAGAGGACATCCGGTGGTCAAACGACGCGTCGGTCTCACCTGAGCTTCAAGTCGTGGTTCGCTGATTTTCTTTTCTGTATCCTCGCATCTTTTTGGAGCGGCAGGCAGAGGTGGGCTGCAGGTCTCGTCTTTCCTCGGGGATTTACTTTTCTCATCCCTCCCTAACCGGTCTGGCAGAGTTCTAACTGGTGGATCGATTTCACCCCACATGCCAACCTAGCAAATTGCGGACAGGTGAAGCTACACGGATTTTCTTGTCTTTTTTTTCCACCTTTTTTTTTCAGCGTGCAAGCATCATGCGGGATTCAAAGCGGAAATAGTGCTCCAGGCTTACCTAGACCACATTTATGTTTATGGTATGATAACTCTCCTAGCCTTGTGCGTTCGGTTCTCGAACCGTGGTGGTCCGTCTTTGTTATGAAACCCCGTGCAACATGGATAAGAAGACTTGTGTTCCACAATGTCAAGGCCCCAAATCGGTTTTGGCGCCCCCGTGTGGCCTCTTACCTATTGCACCGCATTGCCCGTTTGACAACCACGTGAAATCTCAACTCGGTAGGTTTACGTTATGATTATTATGATACTCTTCTGTAAAAACAGGCAGAATCCATTATATTCATTTAACACACTGTTTTGATCAAACACAAAACTGTCACGTCACGATGTGCTGTATTTGACCCCAGTGCCTTTTATTTGTTTCAGGAAATCGCACGAAAATTGTATCCTCGAGAATTATGGAACTGGGACTTGAATGGACTAGAATTCCAAATGTTAACAGAAGACCCTTGGTAATGTTCATACATTATGGTATGCGATAAGGTATGTTATTGATTGATAATTAAGGAAAAATAGATGAATCGCCTGGTAAATTTGAACTATGAGACCCCCTCACTCCCTTCTGCTTATACTTTTTTAATGTATATCGGCACCACTTTCAGCGGTGGGTCCGAATCAAACGTTGTAGGTTCGATTTCAAGCTTTTCTCGATGTATAGGTGTCTTTGAGCAGGACACTGAAGCCTCTCAGCTCCATGAGCGACAAACTCAGCCACCACCAACAATAATTCAATATCGAAGCTCAAAATCAAACATCCACGATGAAAACGGTCACTCCCAACCAGACAGTGCACGTCTACGAGTCAAAAAGCTTTTCAAGTGTATAATCAAGGCAGAAGACCACAAAATTATGTTTCATCGTGCTATACAAAATAAAGGTAGATTACGGTGCTCATGTGGAGGATAGCGTTGATGACCCTTATTTTGAAATATCAAACGGAAATCCAATTCTAACTGTTTTTTCGAGCTTAATACTAGCGTTCCCTGAGACCGTTCTTGGCAACATTGTCACACTAGGGATAAAATTCCCACTTTTCCCTCCGTTGCCAGCTCCGTGAGACGGGATGGACCTGCGATTATCGACATAAGGCCAAGGTACGTATTTATTTACGATCGTTTTTTAATGGCGACTCCCTTTCCAAGTTGTGAGTGTGTGTCTCATACCTGTCCTGTCAGCCCCGGCACCCCAGAGCAACTCATTCATGCTTCCCGGCATTCCCTAGGAAATTCCCAAACAAATGTCGGACGTCATAGAAAGTTTTCAGGCTGTGTGTTTTCGCTTAAACTACGACGTTTGCGCGCATGTATTTTCAGATACAGGCAGAGAATGGCATTGCTTTTGAAAGTTAGAGTGACCGTCATCAATCATCATCACTTGATAACTTCACCATCAATACAATGTCACCGAGAGCACATGTTTAATGTGTTTATTTTGATTTTTTCTGCCTTTGCTGAACAGTCGGACCACTTAGTACCCGCACACTGACATTTTTTGTATTCAGTTGAGATGTCAACCATGAAACAATGATGGACCACTTGTTGATCAGTGAATAGATCGCTTATCCTTGAAACTGAATCTGATACTGTTCCTCATGATGTTTTTGCGACGTCAGTCATGATGACAGACTTTCCTCAACTGTATTTTTGTCCACGCAGTGCAAAGATGGAATTCTCCCAGTGTTGATGACGCTGTTTACATTCTGACACTGATATTCAGCAGTATTACGGAGCTGAATGAAGCCCCCCATCCTCACCTCACCTCACCCCACGCCACCCCTCCCCTTTGCCCTCACTCACCGGCCTGATGCCACATATAATTCTACTTTGAGCACGCTTTGTGACGAGACCTTGTCCGTGCCGGTGAGGCCAGCTGCTATGAAATCAGACACAGGCATATGTCGGCCTTGTTTACGTAACGAGGGGGGTCAGGACCCCGAGTGAGTCACAGACCTGCTTTTAGTGGAACCCGAAATAACATGGGCAACAATGTTTCAATGAGGCTGCCACATAGATTATGAGAGAATGTCTGCTAATGTTGTGGGGACGTGGTGTGGGCAAACAAAGCATTTCCCCCGAGTGTTGAGCTGGCACACACGAGCACGATCGCACGCACGCACACACGCATGCACAAGCACACACACACGCCCACACACTTGCACGCTCGTATCTTTATCCCTGCTTATCCCGTTCGGGGTCACGGAGGGCTACAGTCTATCCCAGCAATCACTGGGTCAGAGGAAAGGTACACCCTGGACAGCTGGTCAGTCTGTCACAGTGCTGAGTGCCTCAATCATATGAATAGTCATTTGGAATTGATGATTAACTTACCATGCAAGTTTGGCCAGCCAGCTTATCTGCTTTTCTTATATTTTCAGTATTGTAACCAAAAATGCTTTCAGTATGTCTTCACTCACAGGGACTATACATGAAATGCCCACATCATAGTGTAAACACAGTGGCCCCCTGTAACGATCAAACCTCCTTATATGCCCAAATGCCTAATGACAACACATTTATTTGCCAACTGCAATGACCTCTGCGATGGTTGCTTCTTAGCAAAATATACAAGTGCAGCTTTTGCTGGCTTTATTTACATGACTCTAACGTACATTCTTTAGTTTGTATTTTGATTTTGAAGCGCTGCTTTACTCCACAGGGGAAACAGAATTTTTGCATATCTTCCATCCCCATGTTTAAGAGGAGCTCTGGGAGCAGTCAGACAGATTCAATGTTTTGCCTTTAGTCTATTTCTTTGGGGAGCCCGGGTTTTATACCATGACATCATTACCACAACATCAGCAATGATAAATATTTTTGCTAAATGATTCTGTAGTACACTCAGTCTTTCAACTACTCTGTAAAATGCAGCGTTATGAATAGCAAGACATGCTGACATACAGTGAGTTTGATTTGTGTCCTAATGTGCTCTAAAATTGTCTCCAGCATCTACAAATTACACACTCAAGGCACACCTGATTTGTGCGTTATGTGAGGGGAAATTGCTTCCCAGTGGGGAAAATGTGTGGCTGGAGGGACGTTTGCATCCGCATATGAGTAGTAAACACCACCTTATATCTTATCTGTCTGGAGCTGTAATGTCTCAGGGTTTTTCAGTGATTTGTGAAACGTCATACGGTCAGCAAACAAAAAATACGAGACTGCTCCGTGCCGTTAGTCCCCGCTGATATTGCTCAGGATTGCATTCCCCGGCTGTGTGGTCAGCACCAAGGACCCGCTCGGCTGTATTGTTTTAATAAATGTCAGCTATTTGTCTGCAAGCCAACGGGGCTGGAAAAGGTTCTCATTTTGAACTGGGACACTGAGTCAGGTCATGGGAAAAGTTCAAACTGTCCAGCCAATTATTTAGCAATGATCGAAAATGTTTTTCAGTTGTCTGTAGATATCTGTAATAATGCGATCGATAAGGTGTTTTTTCACAAGCAAGTGTGGATGTTTTCCGTAAATGCACCCAGGAGACATTGAGGGAGACGACACATTCACATGTGAATGTTTCATGCACAGTTTATTTACTATTGCGTGATTCCACAACCATATCCCCAGATGATATTTAGATATGTCAACAAGAGCCTCATGAGTGATAACCAGACCTCGAATGAAATGTTTTTTCAAGATGCGTGCGCAGCCCCATTAAATGTCGGTGGGCGTGTAGCACAGATCGCTATCTCCTGATGGGTGCGGACGCTTACTGCGGCTGATGATTGCCGTGTTTTTGTTCTTCTTAATAAGTGGTTGGGTGGCGCTGTAATGAAGAAGATGCTATCCAGTTTGAGGTGAAGATGGGGATAAATGAGATCATCATGCAATGAAATTTAGAGGAGCCTGAATGGACGGCTAGGGGGAGGTAAATTGATTAGAGACGATGATGTTTATGTTAGAAATGGTCATTAAAACCTTAAAAAGCTGATATGAGCCCCCTGACACCTCCGCCGTTCCCTCATTTAACCCTCGTCATTGCTAATATTTACTTGTTGCATGACTTGTTGCAGTACTTTCACAGGTTTCTGCTGGAGGAAGATCAAACTTGTTTTTGGCTGAAAATTGATACACTGAGTGTTTGTGTTGCTCGAGTGTCCAAAACACCAAACGCACTCCCTCCCTCCTTCTCCTCTGTTAGTGTGCTCAGTCTGTCAGGACGAAGAAAACGGGGAAATAGTTTGCAGGCCAGAATGTTTGGCATCGGCACAATGCGCTTGTCAAGTAGAGGGAGAGTTAGGGAGAGGCAGAGCAGGCTGCTGAAGGGTGAACGGAACATGTTAGGGCAGTTGCCTTGGCAACAGAAATGTCATTTTAACATACCATTATCCTTGTTTTTAGAGCACTTGCAATGATGTTTAGATTTTTTTGTTTGTGTGTGTTAGTGTGTGGTCATCTTTTATGCAATGTGAAGCGTTTATGTCTCATTACTAGATCTGATTTATCAGACTGTCCAACCTCAAGCTCAAATCTTGCTGTCCCATGAGGGGACATGTGGTTTGGCAGCTGAGGTTTGAAAACAAACATTGGTAACATTGGCCGTAGACCACAGCCCTGTCCCCTTGTGCTGTGTGGACACTTAGGACAGCAGCGTGATTTGTGTCTTTTCACATGCAATTACAGGAATGCTCCCAAATCTCACACCATGGAGAGTCAGAGAACAGATGGCTGTGTCCCCAGCCCACAGAGTGAAGCTGTGGCTGACGAGCTACAGGAGTTGTCCCTGCAGCCAGGCCCCGACCTTTGGCCCGTCAAAAAGGCGAGGAGCGGTAAAGACCAGGCTGGCATCTCGACTGGTTTGTAATTACAATCATAATAGTACTCACAAAAGTAACCATAATACTAATCATGATGTTATGCTTAATGCTACGCTGATGTGTCAATGGAACATTGCAGGCAGCTTGAAAATCAGATAGTCATTATAAATGTTAGTGTGCAGGTAAATGTTACACAAAACCTGTTGATTTCTCAGTAAGCCCCGCCCCCTACGCCCTGTGATTAGCTAGATGGCTCTGCTCGTGTGAGGAGGTGTGGTCAAATGACGAGTACTTTGCCACACCTGATGATACCACCTAGAGGAGGCATATACTGTATGGTACTGTATAAGGTGAACAGAATAGGTCCAAGTACGGAGCCCTTCAGAACTCCATGTCTAACCCCGTGTGTCTTTTGAGGAGCTCTACTGGACCCACCCTGAAAAGCACCTTGAGATAACTTCTGTTATGATCTATCTATTCCAATAAGATTTAGTTGACTTGACTTAAATATTAAAATGCAATTCCTCGACCCTGTCTATGAAGAGCCTGCACTAATTACTTTTACAAACAATGCCCCACATTTGTTAACTATAATAAGAGGTTTCGAAGTGTTTGTGAGAACCCTCCACATCCTAGTCAAGACATGTTGCCGAGCCTCAGTGACTCATAAAGCAAAAAAAGCAATTTGGCTCCCTCCTGGAAACCATTCGCCAGAATTCCACTGAAATAGACGTGTCATTGCGAGGACAATCACCATATCAGAGAGTCTGCTTTTAGTTTGGCATCAATATCGGCCATACCTGTCGGCCTGCTTTTTACACGCTGCCATTACACGCAGTTTGTTCCACTTGCGTCACACAGAGAGGAGAGAGCACGTGAGTGTGTATGTGTGTGACATTTTTGGCACTGTGAAGCTTTGAAGCTGTCAAGATTCACGTCTGTCCTGATTGTGAAGAAATGCATCGCAGGAGGAGGAGTGTGTGTGCGTTAATGCGTCAAAGTTCCGTCAGTTGAGATGAGACGAGACGAATCGTCAGTAACGCTCTCAGCAACACACACACACACACACATACTCGCACGTCTTCAGGAAGAATAAACTGTTTCTAGCGCTATCAGGATGGATTTGTTGGGTCTGCGCTGAGGATAAGTGCCAGGTCGGCTGTGTTTACGTCGCTGATGGATGAGGTCAGTCTTTGAACCGCGTCACTCTAAACAGCAGGCACTGCATGCGGCGTATTCACACTCTCAGACCAATGCTCCGTCAGGCACACACACACGTACACCCTCAGACCACTCAAATGGTGATAGTGTAAACAGTTCAATGACACACACGTAAACGATTTGGTGAAGCACAGGCCATAGCAGCAGACCTCCCTCCTACACGCACACACTCACGCATGCATTTGCACTTTCACTCTCTTGCAATCACCATGTCAGATCGTACAGGTCCAGCACTTGTTTGAACTGCGCTGTTGCTTGAAGTCCCGCCAAGGGGTGGCGCCATTTCTGTTTGCTTTAGTCTGTCTGAGGGTGTACGTGATCAGTTTTGACTGGCGTCCAAAAATGCAACTATTCTTCAGGCTGCTCCCTTTCCTCGGCTTTGGTCAGGCTGCCAGTTGCCGCGTTGGAGGCGGAGCTATCAGGGATCCACGTGCAGGGTCTGAGAGGCCGCGCTCACGCCAGCGAGTGACTCTGTCTCAAACGGTTCGATTGTGCGTCAGCGAGAGATTATAATATTTAGACAGTGTACTGTCACACCAGTACAGCAGAACAGATTCACAAAGTCAAACAATTGAGACACAAACAGATGAGCAGGAATAGTTATTAATCCCACACTTTTTTGTAGTGGACTCTACCGCCATCTTGTGGACAATGCCGCTACAACTCTTCGGTAAATGCGTTTACATTATTTCAAAATGTCATGCGCGTAGTCAAGCAGGGTGTGTGTGAGTGTGTGTGTGAGTGTGTGTGTTCGTGTGCGTGTGCGTGTGCGTGCGTGTGTGTTGAGGAGGCCGGTGAGAAACCCAAACTGTGCACTGATGAAGACCTTCTGGATATAGCGATGCAGCCAGCTGGTTGAGCTATTTAAACCGGAGGGAGAGAGAGTGTTTTGGGGGGGGTTGGGAGGAAGGG
>OMPJ01028886.1:15751-31934 GCA_900312935.1 Carapus acus
AACGGTTCAAGTGGGAGAGAGGGAGAAGGAGAGAGAGTGTGAGAGATGTAGAAGTGACTGGAATAGAAGAATTGGAGGAGGAGGAGGAGAAGGAGGAGTCACGGCTCACTTTGCAATTCACCTGTTTATCAATAAGTTATTTCACAAATGCTTGCCATTTGCCTGCAAGCAATGTCGGCGCACACACACACACACACACACACAGACACATACACTCACATCGCATGGGCATTTAAATCTTGGGAGAGATGGAATCTTTCAGCGTTTTGTCCAGAAGGCACAGATGCAGCTGTTTGCTATATTCATCTTCATCAGTGCGTATTCATCTTCATCAGCACCGCAGGTGCTCTTCATCACTTCCCCGACAGGCCCTGACCTGCGACCTTCACCACACCATGTAAACACGTGCATGCACGCAAGCGCGCAGGCACGCACACACACACACCCATCACACACACACACACACACATCATCTTTATGGACACACTGACTCATATCACACACACACTTAGGCATACGTCTGCATACAATTACTCCTTTACAGTTGATTAAACGAGTACTCCCGCGCGCAGGGACACACACACCCTGAGACGCACACACACACCCTCAAACACACACGGGCTTATCGCTGCTAGCATTGTAGTCAGCGTTTCATCTGAAGCTTTAAGGGACAAGAGCTTTGATCCCGTTTGGCTTCTCTTGTTAGTGTGCGCAGTGTGTTTCGCCTTGAGACAGGCATCTCGCATATTTAACACACACGCACGCGCACACGCACGTTTTCCACTGAGTTGCCCTTGGGACACGCCATCATGCATATTAAATATGTTAAACGTGCACACTGATAAACATACCATCACTTATGTGGATTAGCTCAGCTCGGCGCTGCGAGTCGGTGCGTGTGTGTGTGTACTGCTCACTGTGTGTAGACAGAGTCACTGACACACTCTCCTAGCTCCTTTTTCTCAAATATGACCTAATACTGAACTTGTCAAGAGGTGTTGGTGCATTGTGACGCTGACAGATGATGAATTAATGCATATTTCCCGCCTCAGACTGGAAGTATGAGGAGGGAGGAGGAAAAGGAGAGGATTTAGCTCTCCTTGAACGGATGGGGAGACAGGGAGAGTCAGAGGACGGCGGGTGAGAGAAGGAAGGGTAGAAATGAGGGAGAGGAGGAAGAGGAGAAAAGGAGAAGAGGAGAGAGAAATAGCGGGAGAGAGACAATTGATTCTGTTGAGGTGTGATTGGGGCGAAGCAAAGTGTCCTGCGAGAATGGAAAGTCTCAATTGCAAAAGCATGATGTCACCGTGACTGTGTGTGAGTGCCTGCGTGCGCGCGCGTGTATGTGTGTGTAATTACCACAGCGTAGAAGCAAACAGTGCAGAGACGATGGCACATTGCACATTTTGACACCTCACCTCCTATCAGACGCGCTGAGTGAGAGGAGCCGCTGAGGTGAAGGGGTTGAGTGTGTTTGTGTGTATGTGTGTCCTGTATTTTTCAACACGCCTCTCTCAGCGCGCGCGCGCGTGTGTGTGTGTGTGCACGCGCCCGTGCCTCTGAGCGCCTGTCTGTGTCCGTCAACGGCTGAACGATCGAGTACAGCAACAGCTGTGACAAACTGCTTGATCACGGATTCAACGACATTTGACACACACGTGTACACACACACACACATACACACACACACACACACACACACCTCTTGGAGTCAGTGGGTCCTCACGCTGCAGTGGATACAGTAGGACCTCCTCAGGCTCGGGGCATTAGCTGCCATGGCTGTGTGGTCCTCCTTTGTTTCTGTTTGGACCAGACTCTACCAGTTTGCATGAGGGGAAACCTCCTTTTTTACTATTATTAACATTTCTACAATTTCTTCCTCATATTTTTTATATTTTGTGGACTCCTTACTCACTCCTCCCCGTTCCATCCTGCGGACGTGCAGAGTTCCGACTTCACATTTTGCCTCACCCCCGTGTCTGAATCGAGCGGCCGCCGTGGTTACTTTTCACTTTCTCGGTTTGACTCACCATGTTGGAGAGTCTGTCCGGTGTCTGCGTGGACTCCACCCATTTCAGGCCGCAACCAATCAGCGGCAGCATGGATAAGAGAGCCGTACGCTTTGAGGTGGAGCGGCAAGCCTGTCAGAGTCTCAGACAAGGTGGGATGTTTGTTACGCGTGGCAGTCTGTGTGTGTGTGTGAAATTTTCTTGCTCAGGTACAGCGATCAGAGGTGTCCCAGTCCAAACTTATTTCATTTACTTTACATGTTATTCATTCATTTGAATATATTTTACATGCCAAACCACTCCCTGTGCATGCTCGCCACTGGGTGTCAGACTCAACCCCAATCAGAGATTTAATTAAATAAAATAGAAACATTCATCAGCTGCACCAATGAATTATTGGCTCTAATGTGCCCGAAACACGTGCAAGCAGGTTCTGAATCATTACCAGTGATTAGAAATTAATATTACGTTTTAATCTTTCTCTCTCGGTGCGTGTCTCATCATTTTCTTCTCTTATCTTGACATGAATAGTTGATGAGCAATAATACAGGCATTGTAGAGGCATTAACTCTGTGTTGACACCATCGGATCAGAGGTCAGGTGGGTCACACTTGCCCCTCCCAACTGCACGTCCCCCTTGTGGCCAGGTTAAGAGCTGCACTCGAGATAAACAAATGTCTCACCGCCTTGCTGTCCAGGCTCCAGACCAACAATCTCAGTATAGTGTGGAAACCTGCTGGGGCAAAGGTCACAGCTTAAAAACAGATTGAAGACTTCCATGTGAGATTTTTTGCAATCCTGCCTCCTCCTCCTCCTCCTCCTCCTCAGCTCATTCTCATTCCATGTGAGTCAGAGTACAGCGTGTTGGTGTGCGGAGTAAATTGCACCGATAAAAGGCTGCGAGGAGATTTAATAAAGCTTTCGCACGGTGTGTGAAACGCGACAGCTCGGCTCAGTGGGATGAGAAAGGAAACGCGGCTGCAAGATGAAGATGGGAGGCGGAAATGGGTCAGATTCCCTCTGCCTGTGTTTTGTGTGGGTGTTGCATTGTTTACTCTCATTGTGCGCGGATGGATGTGTCACACACACGCGCGCGCCTACACACACACACACACATGCACACACACCCCCTAGGAGTCACCATCTGCACCACCTTCAAACACTCTGGCAACAACCATACGACTATCACAAGCATCTTGACAATCACTATGGCAACCAACCACAACACTGCAACGTTGCATGTGTCTCTGTGGTATTTAGGCCTATGTTCTAGAAAGGGCCTATACACACACAGTGACAGTTCATGAGATAATTTTACTACTACAACATGATGAAGAAATCATTTGGTTCAGGACACCTTAGGCCGGAGGTCGATGATCGATTTTGTAATCGAATCATCTGACCTCCAATAGCGTGTCTCAGACACTCGGAGCTGTCAACCAATCAGCACCCGATGGTGAGTTGAATGCGCTGGTGGGGCAGGAAACCGGACAGACTGGGCTGGCCCAAACGCATTGTGAGAGTCTGCTTGGAACGTCTGGTAGAGCTCCCCATCAGGGAGATCTTCAACTCCCACCTCTGGGAGAACTTCAAACCAGATGGTTTTGATGACCTGTGACCTTTGACCCCTAGATACAGCATATAAACCCCACACACAGCTACACTGTTTCTGCCTATTGCTGTGTCTGAGGCTGTCTCTAGTCGTTTGGTCTCTTTGGTCCTTCTCTCCCCCCCCCCTCTCTTTCTCTCTCTCTCTCTCTCTCCCCATGTCCATCTATCAATCACTGAACATGTGCTGCTGGCTAGACAAAAAAAAAAAAGAAAGTCAGGTTATGGTCTAAACAGGAAGTTACATCTGGCGTTTGAGTGTGTGTGTGTGTGTGTGTGTGAAATACCTCTCTGGTCACAGAAGACATGTTGCCTTTGTGCATCCACCTGTGGGCAGGAAGTACCAGTTTAAGCGGCATGCGACCACATGTGACATATGCGGCGGGCGCATCCGCCACCTCGTGAAAGCGCTTCAATTATTGCTCTATTTCTTTCTTCCCCACTTCTGTCGTTCCTCACCTTCGTCTCTCTGCAGTTCTGCAGCTGAAGCTCCAGCAGAGAAGAACCAGAGAGGAGCTGGTCAACCAGGGGATCATGCCAGGTAGGCTCCCTCACCTCCTCTCTCTCCCTCCCCTCCTCTCCTCCCTCCTCCTTCCTCATGCCATTTTTTCCTGCATCAAACCGATGCTCACTTCTTTTGTTTGGCTCTGCTTCCTCCTCCATGGCAAATTCAAAGATATGAGATGTACACGTGCGTGCGACAAGACAAACACAACATAAGTCCCGACCTCCATCCTCTGTTTGTGGCTCTGTCTCTCTCAACCTTTATTTCTCACATCTATGTTCATCTGTGTCTCTTTCTATGTCTCCGACATTGTCCTCTGCCCTTGTCTCATCCCTCTCTCTGTCTCTGTTTGCCTCTGACTCTGTCTTTCAGGGTGCAACATGCATTAAAAGAACCCATTTAGTATACAAATAGATCACACATGCAGACATACACACACATACACACACACTGACTCACTCACACTCTACAGCAGGTGTAAACGCAAGCAGATGGTATTTCAGAGTGCAACCCGATCCTGCCGACTTCACGAGGATCAGATCGCAGTCACGCCGAGCAGCCTCGCCAGTGCAGCAGCTGCGCACACACTCACACACGTGCGCGAGTGTGCACGCGCGCTGCCCCCTGCCTCCCATCGATTAAGTTATTTTGAATCAGTTCTGATCATTTGTCGTATATTCCCCTTTTTTGACATTCATATACATGCATGCAATTATTTCCTTGGAAATCTGTTAATTCACAGATGAATTATGTGAGACTGTGATGTGAGGAAAAGGAGTGTCTCAGGGGAAAAAAGGTTTTTGTGTGTGTGAATGCCAAGAACTATATAACCGAGGTAATTCCTTATTCAAATGTTTTTCCGAGTGTTTTCAGGTGTGTGTGTGTGCGCGCGTGCGTGTGTGCGTGTGTGGTGTGTCTAAACACAATGTTGTCTAAATTGCGGTTTGGAGAGTATTGACTCTGACTCGACATTTAGTATTTACATCAATCCCCCTCTGCTTCAGACACACACACACTAACACACACACACACACACACACACACACACACACACACACACACACACACACACACACATACAGTACCTTATCAAGTGAAAGAGGGAATTGATGGAGATGAAGACGCTCACATTAAAATGTGCAAGGTCACTGTGAGAGCCCAGAGAGGCTCGATTCAGTGGAGCCAACACAGAAGACAATTTACTTTTATTAAGGCATATTTTACATGGTCACTAGCTCATTTTGGCTAACTTGAAAATATGAACAGATGCCTCATCGGAAATCTGTGTGTGAACAGCATGTGGATACTTGCTTCGCCTCAAAAAAAGTCAAATCGTGACTGTGTGTTATCCTGCGCGCACGTATGTGTGTGCGTGCGTGTGTGTGTTAACTGCTTTACAGTGTGAAGTTTTGTGTGATCACCCAGGCGGGCAGGAGGACAGCTACAGTACGCGGTGTGCTAGCGGCAGATAGCTTGGTGGCTTTGCATTCCTCGTCCATGTGCTGTGATCAATAAATCAGCTGCCGGCACACGCTGCAGCATATCGGCGAAGTGGAGGGTGTTGACGTAAGAGTGCTAAGAACACACACACACAGACACACACACACGGGCACAGGGTTTTGGACGGTTTTAGTAGTTAACTGTGCTATTAATGCTCATCATCTCTGTCTGCCGTCGCCTCTCATCTACATTGTCGTTACTCAGCCACCTCCACTTGTTTATGTGCTCTTCTTTACTTGTTTATCGTGGTCTCACCCTGTTCCAGCTCCTCACTTGTCATCATGGAGGCCACACACCTCTAAGTTTCCAAATTGCCCACTTATCTCCATTTAGCTGGGATGATTGTGGTACCTCTCCTTTTGATCGGTGTGTTCGTGATACACCTCTGCTTAATGGAGCTTATCTGCGCGTGTGTGTGTTCGTGTGTGTGTGTTTGTATGTGGTTACTAGAGTGCATGGCATGTTCATCTGAGACTGGGCTAAAATTAGCCCATGGAGCAATACCCTACCTAGCGCTTTATTTTTATTCGGCCCGGGATGCTTTTTGTCATGAAAAACCCCACACACATATGCAGACGCACAAACACACACTGACACACACATGCACACACTCATACACACTTAAAGTTTGCTGCATTTCAATGAAATACAGGAGAGAAAGTGTAGTTTCCATGACTGCGGAATTATACAATGTTGTATAACGTAATTTTACTCGCATAGCGTTTGCTGCAATTTTTTTGTATACTGTACGTGTGTGTGTTTGTTTGTTCCAACAATGAAGGGTCACATATTGCAACGCATTGGTTGTTGTGACCAAAGATTATTTTTCCTTGTTTTGTTTCAATAACTAGCACTAAATGTAGCAATTATTATCGTCACACAACCACCATGGGGAAATTGTCTGGTTATGTATCTTCATGCTGCATGGTTCTGACTTCCAAAATGTGTGTGTGTGTGTGCGTGTGCGCGTGCATGTTTGGTTCAGGGTAAAGGGGTCAGGGTATCGGGACCAGGGTATTGGGGCCAGGGTGCAAGGGTCAGGGTGACAACCCACAGAAAATTTAGAAGAGAGCTAATTTCTTAGAGGGCAGAGGAGGTCATTTTCCAGGGGTCACCTTGATGGTGCAGAGGTCGTGGCACAGCCACTCAAGCAAATGATGGCTTGTTCTGCAGAGCCCATCTCCTCTTTCTCTCTCTCTGTCTCTCTCTCTCTCTCATTCTCCATCCCTCCCTCTATACTTTCCCTCCTTCGGCCCATTCTTTCTTTCTCCATCACCCCATAGAACCTTTTGACCTTCTGCTTGCTTCATGCGTTCCTCACTGACAGGCAGGTTCATAAACCCACACGGACCCTGAGGCCTGTGTGTGTGTGTGTGTGTGAAGGGTCAAGGCATGTGTCGCAGCGGTGCGACAGTGCTCACTGACATGAACTGAGGCTTGATCAGGTACCAGTCGTCTCGCCCCGAGGGAGTCCGGGCTGCTCACTGATTGTTTGTGACGCTCTCGCAGTGTGTGTGTGAGTGTGTGTGTGAGTGTGTGCAGGAGTGGGTGTTACATACCAAATCAGAACATCATAGCTCAGTAGAACGAGGTCACAGCCAGGGAGATCCACCATGATGATGGTTATGTGTTGGAAGTAATTAGGATTCTTTGTCATCTGTCTTCTGCGAGGATCAATTAATGCAGATGCTTTTTTCCGTGTGTGCGTGCGTTAGTGCCTGCGTGCGTGTGTGTGTGCGTGCAGGGCAGTAGGGACTGTTTGTGGAAGCATTTCCCCCCCTATGAGCTGTCACTCTCTCTTCTGGACTTGGTTTCCTCAGAGTACTGTCCAGGCGTGATGTGATTGGCTCAGTAATAGGGAGCTCTGCCCGAGTAGCGATTCGCCCCAGGCACGTCGCCACCATGTTCCCGCAGCGTGAGCGGGCATTAGCTCACCCTGAAACAGGCCTCAGAATGTTCTGCTGGAGGAATGAAAAGATTCACCCTCTCTATTAACAAGCCCATTCATCTCGGAGTCAAGAAGCTCTCCACACACGATTAGCTCCATATTCGTTCGTCAGTGATACGTCTGAGGTTGCCTGCTCTGACTTGACAATTTTTTCCTCCCTCACTCTCTTTCTCTCTCTCTCTCTCTCTCTCCAAGCGCTACAAAGTTCGGCCGCCTTCCACGAGCAGAGACGCAGCCTGGAGCGAGCGAGGGTAGGTCCCCTCGCCCGCGTCCTCCCTAGTACAACGTCAACATCAAAACAATTCCAATCGCATCCAGACACGAGCACGACGAACTCTCCATCGATCTCATCATCGATTTTCATACACTTGGTTGATCAGCTCTTAGTGGACTGACACCGCTGATCTATCATCCCCGGCAGCCACTGATCTATGAGGCGGTGGAAGGACAAACAATGCAAATCACAGGGGGAACAAATGACATAGAACATAGATGGTGTGTCAGGAAAACAAATGGTACCTGACTTTCTCCAAACTGCCGCGGAAACAAGGGAACAGTCCTCAATCTCAGGAAAATAAAAAGAACCTCAAAGGTATAGTGGACCGTGACCTTTGGACAGGGGCGTTGAGAGTGACAAGGGGAAGAAGGCAGAGAAGAAGGGTCCGGATGTAGGATTGTTCTGGTGTTTTGAAGAGAGGTAGAACACCTCCAGAAATACGGCGGTTCTTGCTCATGTCTCAGCATCTTTGTCTTCCTCTTTCCTCTCTCTAGACCGAGGACTATCTTAAGAGGAAGATGAAGAGTCGGCCTCAACGGTCGGACCTCGTCAGGATGCACATACTGGAGGGTAAGTAGGGGGGTAAACGGCGAGTCTCAGCTCCTTTGCCCTGCCATGATCCATCCCTCACTCGCCCTCTAACCCTTCAGAGACGTCGGCCGAGCCGTCGCTGCAGGCCAAGCAGCTGCAGCTGAAGAGGGCGCGACTCGCCGACGATTTGAACGACAAGATCTCCCACAGGCCAGGGCCCATGGAGCTGATCCACAAAAACATCCTGCCCGTCCATTCCAGCATTAAACAGGCCATTATAGGTAAGTACCGCCATTACACCCCCACTGCCCCCAACACACACAGAACCACTTATACCCCCTGTGTCGCAGCCAGTCAGACTAGCGCACTAAAAACACATTAATGTTTTGTTGTTTGGCGGGCTGACTCTTAATTTGCTTACTGGATTGCACCCATCTAGTCTGTATTCATTGAAAATGTTGTTTTGATTGTGATTAGAATGTGTCCGCCGGGGCAGGGAAGGCACATAAATCCGCTACTTCGTGATGTAATTTAGTAGGAAATAGAGGTTGGAGCTGCAAAGTACTCAATTCAGTTCCAATTCAATTCAATTTTATTTGTATTGTGCCAAATCATAGGTTATCTCAAGGTGCTTTCCAAGATGGAGCAGGTTAGCAGGTCCTCAACATTTAGAGATTCGAAGTCTCAGGGCTTCAGATTTATTTCGGATCTAATATTGACTCCATAAGCTTTTCCATTCTGCTTTCCCCTTATTTTAGCTTCAAAGCTTCCTGGTCAAAAAACACCTAACTGCAGAGCGGCAAGGAGTGAGCCAAAGTAGACGTTTTAGTACAAGAAGCCTCAGGCCCCATTTAACATTTGACACGTGCAGGGTTTGAACGTGGTCTCCTACATCACAGCAGGTCTGTTCACACCACACCTGCGGACAAACTGCGCGCTGCTTCATCTTGGATCTGACGCCTTGCATCTCTGTATGAATTTCATTACCTCACTTGGGAATATGCTGTAGATGAGTGTGACCTTGAGAGGCTCTCAGCTGTAGTCTGGAGCTTTTAAGCAGAAGGTTCGCAGCTTCTGAGGGACCCTAAGACGTTCAAAAAGAACCACAACAAACAGAGACCCCTAGAGACACTTCAGACTGCAGAGCTAGCCTTCACACACCACACACACACACACACACACACATCAGTATAGCTTTCAGCTTTCCTACTCTATCTTTGTGTGTGTGTGTGTGTGTGTGTGTGTGCGTGCGCAGCTACACGTGCGTGATTGCGTGTGCCTGTGTTTGTATGTGTGTGTGTTAACCAGAATGAGTCATTTGACGGCCTGCATATGAATTCAAAAGTGTGATGTATTAACACACCCACACTTTGTGGTTCCTGACAGGATGTCACCTCCTCCAGCTTTCATGAGCATATTGATGATCTGTCTCACAAGCTCAAGAACTTTATACTCTCCTCTCCCTCTCTCTCCCTGTCTCCGTCTCTCTCTCCCTTTCTCCCTCTCTCGTTCTCTTTCTCTCTCACACACATACACACAGAAGTTAACTGGCAAACGCTTGCCACAGAGGCATTCGCTCTCCAAAGTAGCTTTTCGAACTCAACCATCTCAAAGCCACCAAAGATATTCATCATTAATGAAAAGATAAATCGCAAGTAGTGCGAATGAACCGCTCGAGTATGTGCGAGGATGCGTAGGAGGTGTCACACAGGGCCCAAAGACAAGCAAAAGATGTCTTCCTTGCCATGCCCAGCTTGAAGAAGGAGGCACCCTTGTGTGTCAGGCGCTTGTGTTAAGCAGCCCCAGACTCAGATGTCTGAGGTAACACCTCCACCCCCTGTCATCCCGTCGCAGAAATAAGACGCGTGCAAGTCTGTGTCTTGTTGCGTATCTCTGTTCTTTTCCCCGAGTTTTTGTGACAGAGTGCCTACGTTGTCGCTGTCAATCACCTGGCTTTCAATTTGTGTGCTTTTATGCTTTTGTGTTTGCGCGTGTGCGTGTGAGAGTGAGAGCTGAGGGGAGCTGGTTGATGGATGTGCTAGATGATGAGAGCAGAGACCCAATGAGGGCCAGCGTCAGAGGATTATCCGTCTCTGTCACTGCGACATAATCAAGTCAATAGTATTAGCCTCACTTACCCCAGGTACACTTGTGTTACATGGAGTCAACACGGAGAGGAGCACACACACATGTGCGAACGCACACACGCAATGCTCCGAGGCAGGAGGAACATCAAATTGGATGGATTATTTGAGGGGAGGGTATTTAATCAGCCTCATGTTGTCTCTTCATTATCACCTGCTGATGGTAAATTAACAAGCAGCAGAGTTTCCATCTTCATCGTGGGCGGTTGCTGTCAGCTACTCATCTCCCTTAATTCCCTTAATGACTGAACAGTGCACGTCTGAAGGAACGCGCACTAACACACAGGGAAAACGTAGCAAGGGATCCGTCCACGTCCATGACCCTCCCGTTTATTTTATTTTTTTTTTTTTTTGCCTTGCAGTCTACAATAAAGCAATCCAATGAGAGGCCACGATATGTGCAGTAATAAAACTTGGCTGTCAGCTATCGTGGATGGCTGAAATTAGGGCATTTTTAGAATTTTGGACTTCATGACAAATTTTTGTGGATATTTGAGTTCACAAATGTGGAACGGCAGATAGCAGGGGGTTTATTGTATGTTACACTGGACCACATAAAACCACCATCCACCACACATTATACTGCACTAAACTTAACTATACTAAATTATGCTATGATATACTATCCTTATGCTATACATTGCTGTAAACCACATTATACTATACCAAGGTTGGAAACCTTTAACACCCGAAGAGCCACATCTAAAGTGTAAAAAGATGTCGTCAGCGGGTGGGGAGTGGGGGTTGCGAATGAAATTTTTCACCTCTCTTACACACGCAGCATTGCATTTCAGCACCTCTCCTCTGGACAGCCACCGGACTCGGATGCAGCAAAATGGGCTGTAAAAAGTCAGCCTCATCTTTAGTCAGGACTGGAACCTGTCGTCAGCAAGGCGTCAGCAGGGATTGGGGGGGGGGTGCCAAAGGAAATGAAAGTTTTCACCTCTCCCACAACTGCAGCAAAGAATTTTAGCACCCTCCTCTTATGCAGCAAATACAGGCTGAACGAAGTCAGCTTCAGTTTCATCGTTATACGGGACTGTATTGATTTATCCATTTATTTTCCCAAGGTGCGCAGAGCCACAGTATCAGGCTGAAAGACCCACTTGTGGCTCATGATGCTACGCTATCCTGTGGTGTCTGCGCTATTCTGTTCTATGCAAGGCTGTGGCATACTACACTATACTACACTATATTATGCTATGCTATGCTATACAGTTCCATAGTAAACTATACAAAGCTGTGCAAAGCAATTTTTTTGCATGCTGTTTTATGTTATGCTACACCTTATCATGCTGTGCCATGCTATGCTATGCTTTCCTATACCACAAAATACTACACTACACTACACAGCACTACACTACACTACATTGTACTGTACTGTACTGTACTGTACTGTACTGTACTATACTATACTATACTTCCAAAACATAGAGAATATCCTCAGTCCTCAGATCTACACACGAATATCCAGACTGAACATTTCCTCCTGTCCACATTACTCCTTGAGTTTTCATGAATTTACATGTTTGTCAAACCCGCCTTCCCATTGACAGTCAGGACAGAGCCAGACAAAGTTTTCATCTCCTTAACAAACTGTTACATGTACCAGAAAGATGCTTTATCCTCAGCTAAGAATCGCTTATCACCCCAGACTTTTTCATCAACTTTAGCATTGTCTCTTGTCATCTATCCATGTCTGTACACACTCTCTCACACTCACACACATGCACACACACCGAGGCGCAGACAAAGTAAGCATTTCCTGGAGGCGGCTCTGTAGCATTTGTCACATCACCAGCAGGGATTAACGCGTTGGTTGACAGTTGTAGAGCAGACACCAGTGACACAGCTTGCTGCGTGCTAACTCTGTAATAATCCCTGCAGTCACTCACACATACCCTTACCTACACACACACACGCACACACACACACACACACACACAGAGTCAGGGATGTGTTTTGCTAATACAGAGAAAGCCGTGGCTATAATGCCGGCTGGCAGGATTTTCACAGGAAGTTGCCTTCACAGCAGGAAGGAATCGACTGTCTGAAGCCTAGCAGAGACTCTCAGCGTGGCGTAAGCAGAGTTAGTAACTTAATCCGGCGAGATTGGAGAGAAACCATGTAAACAATGTAACGGCGTCCAACCTGTCTCCTTCCAAACGAAGGCCTCATTTGGTAGGAGACAGGAAAAGCAAGAATAATGCAAAGAAGATTGCAGCAATAAAGTGTGTGGACTGTGTATTATTAAAAAAAGACCAGAGAGATGTGTGTGTTCGTGTGTGAATGTGCGTTGGCAGGTGAGAGAGTGCCTACGCATACTTACTTTTGCTCTGTCTCTTGTTGTCCATCGCAGAGACGCAGTTCCCCAAGGCTTGTGGTGGAAACTCGTCCTTTGATGAAGACAGTAACGACAGTCTGTCGCCCGAGCAGCTGCCAGGCCAGGAGTCCTCTCTGGGTCTGGGCCCTCTGTCGTCTACAGCAGATATACCACCCGGGAGCAGCATCCAGCCAGCCACACAGGTACATCACGTGTGTGTCCGTGTGTGTGTATTAGACAAGTTGACACACATGTTGGCCTGTAACCCCCTTGATGTGTTTGACCTCTACGGAAGTGTGTAGGTGTGTGTCTGTGTCTGCATTTATGAGAGAGAACCAGACTAAGCATTGTATCTTTTAGAACCTTATTCATCCCCAGACACTCCACTGTACTGCAAACATTTCAGTAAGACACACACACACCGGAGTCAACAAATGTTTCATTTGTCATCCACCACATCAGGAAATGTGTGTGTCTGGGGAGGGTGGACAGTGTGTTTTGTGGGGGGATATACTTCCCAACTTTGGTGTGCTGGTGTTCAGCATGATGTTTGTAACTTTGTATGGAAATGTTCGATTTCAGTTGTAGCCATTCCCTTGTGCTAAGTCGCTTCCTGTTTGCATTTCGCTATAAAAGGCTAAATGCTTACAGCTGCTCATCTACGCTGGATGGCACAACAACTTTGTGCTGCATCACAAATTTTCCATTTTAACTCAAACTCACTCCTGTTTTCTTCACTGAGGACTCCTTAGCTTGTTTGTATGAGTTAGTCATGAGCATGATGCTGAACCTCACAATACTTCGTCACTGACACAGTCTGCTCCCCTCGACCAGGTTCCTCCTCTTCCTCTCCCTCCTCTCCCATCAGTCTCGGGATCGGCCTCCTCTCTGAAGCTGACCAACGGGGCTGTTGCCCACCGACCTGGAGCTACCACGCAGATGAAGGTGAGGTCCACATCTCAGCCGCCTCGGCTTTGGCCGTAATGTGTTGTCACTGACCTGCAGCTCTCGTGTCCTTCCAGTTCCTCCAGTCCAAAGCTCAGTCTGGCCAGAGACCAAAGAAACCCAAAGACAACAAACCAAAGGTACGGGTACTTCCCTGTTGGCTTGAGGCGAAGTGAAAAAAGGTCCTACAAGGGTTGCAGACAACTGGTAGGGACTCATCAACTGACTTCCATTTCTGGCTTTCAGATAAAGAAGTTGAAGTACCATCAGTACATCCCTCCCGACCATAAAGGAGACAAGGAGCCTCCTCCTCTGCTCGACTCGTCTTACGCCAAGATCCTCCAGCAGCAGCAGCTCTTCCTGCAACTCCAGATCCTCAGCCAGCAGCAGCAGCAGCAGCAGCAGCAGCAGCAGCAGCAGCAGCAACAGCAGCAGCAGCACTACAGCTACCATGCCATCCTGCCCGCACCCCCAAAGTCAGTGAACCTTATGAGCATGTGTTGAGCTCCAGCACCGCTGGTGGAACTAATTACGCTGACATTTAATAGCTGCATTGCATGCTGCATTGCCATTCAGTGGCAGCTGCTGCACATTAAGGTTTAGAGGTCTTTAATTCCCTGGATCACCAGATCGATTAACATAGTATCCGGACTATAAGTCGCTTCGCAGTACAAGTCACACCACCCAAAAAAAAAGGTAACAATGAAAAAAACCCCAAATATATTTAAGTCGCGTTTTTGGGGAAATCTTACAAAGTCCTAGACTAAGAACATGTCGTCTTGAATAGCAAGTTACTCTGATAACAAAACAATGGAGAAAAACAGGTTGAATAAGTGTACAGCAAGCTAACGTAACACATCGATGGTTACTCAGTTACATTGGGCAAAGACAAAGAACTGAATATATAGGTATATTAACACAATTAATTTGTTCATACAACATAAACCGCAGAAAACATGCAAGCCAACCCTCGATCTCACTCTGAGTCACTAAATCCATTGAATGTTTGAACCTCTGTGTCACCTCTGAACAATTCTGCCAACAATGGAGGTAGATGAGGCACCGCTTCATCTTCTGCACAGATGCGGTGCCTAAATTGCTGTAAGCTATCATATTATTTCATGTAAACAGTACCTTGTATCTGAGTATAAGTCGCACCCCCCCTGCCAAACCGTGAAAAATTGTACGACTTACGCTTCAAAAATCTCATGAATAACTACCTACCTACCAATTTTGTTCAGAAATGTGGAATAAATTCAAGGCGGGCAGTTTGAAATGGTTTTTTGAAGCTCCTTTCAAATCAAAATGTGCTGCAGCAAGCACCGACAGCTCCACGCTACCTCAGCACAAGACTCAAAAATTGAGTGAAGTTCATCAATACTTGATTTCAGAGAGGAAACACAGTCTGAGAAAGAATCCCAACCTCCTTTGAAATGCTTTTGTATGAGACATTCTCATGTAATTCGCTAGATGCTCACAGTGACATGAGGTAACGTGGCTCCTTTTCTCACCTCATTCCTCCTCAAAAGACCTCAGATGGACCAGCAACTTGGCCCGTCCTCCTCCAGCAGCACGGCCGCTGCCTCCTCGCCTCAACCCGCTCCAGCTGTCCCCCCACCTGCCCTGTACACTGACAACCAGACCGGTGCCAGCCTGGCATCCACGGGAAGGACCAAACCGCCGCCACTGCCTGCAAACCTAGAGGAGATGAAGGTGAGACTTCGGAGAAACTGACATGGAAGATCACAACACGAGAAAATTGGATTAGACACAATAAAAAGTATTTTACTCCACCACAAATTTTATTGTGAAATGAAAGAGTAACTTAGAAATTAGAGTTAGAAGGTGTTACGGGTCCGTTGTGGCAGATTGTGTCAAAGTTTTACAATAATCAATGTTTGTGATTCCTGGGGGAAATTACAGTTACAGTCATTCCAATGCAAGAATAGGAGGGAGGAAAAACAAACAGAACTCTCTCACTTTTTCCCTCTCTCTCTCTCTCTCTCTCTCTCTCTCTCTCTCTCTCTCTCTCTCTCGCCCACACACACACACACACAAGCACACAAACAATAAATACAAAAGTGCTGTGTCTAAAATCGCAGGAGACACGGCCTCAGTCGGGTCGCTTCACACCAAAATGAGATCAGCTCGGCTCATGTCTCACGGCACGCTGACAAGCACGCACACACACACACACACACACACACACACCCGTCGGTGCGCCGTCCCCACCCGCACGCTCCTCTAAACCCAATCAGGGCGATGCACGGTGACGTCTCCCTCTCCTCCTGCCTCGGACCTGTCCAATTCACGGCGACTCGTGCCAAAGAGTCGAACAAAAGTGTGACGCTGAAAAATTACCTCTCCACTCACGGCTGACACCAGCCTGACAG
>OMPJ01028890.1:0-26301 GCA_900312935.1 Carapus acus
GATGCGGCATGACATTTTATCAATATGAGGAAGATTGCCTGTGGGGCTTCATGTCTAATCCAGCAGGTTTATGTGGGCTCAGGCTCGGCCGAGCAGCCCGTTTGCGGGTATTAGCTGCCAGTGCACGTGGAGGGACAGGCACCAAGGCAGGCCGGTGCCCCTCGGAGCCTCCCTCCTTGTCCTTCCCGTGAGGAGGAGCTGGCCATGTCCTGCACAGGGCGATATGTGGCATTCCGTGGAAGGCCGATATTTCAGTCTTTGGGACTTCACTGGCGTCTTTGTGCTCAAGTTTCTTCTGAATGCAGCGTTGCGGATTTTAAGGACGCGAGCGCTGCTTGGACTCTGTGAGGAAAACATAGCAGAGGCGACGAAGACAACAAATTTGTTGTTTGAATGTGACTAAATTGGGCAGGATTAGGGCTCCAAAATATGTCTGCACACTAATTGGTTTCCATGGAGGGAGCAAAACAAAATTAAATCAGGGCCCCTCCAGAAATGGAAACGGATTAGCGACTGCAAAAACAAAGTGTGTGAAAGTCACCCATTATTCCTGATCACAGGCTGGCCAGACGTTTGCATCCCTCACATGTTTGCTCAGACTTACAAATGTACATAGCCACGTGGAAAGAGAAGGCAGGGCGTCCTTCTCTTTCTTGGAATTCGTGCCGCTTCACGCGAAAGCAAAACACATTCCAAGCGTTTGCCTGATGGCCGACTCGTCCTTGCGGCCATTAGCTCCTTGATCCTGGTTTTGAAAGCGGCACCACGATAGCCAACAGATGCTGAACGCCCTTGATTATGTAACGTAGCACACTGTGAGAGCATTGCAGGCCGAGGCGTAAGCGACTTGTTCGCAACAAGTGGATGGAAAACGCGATCACCTCCAGTGCCAACTGCCCGTCTGACCCTCAGCCACACTCTTGATTAGCCTTGTAGCCAAAGCGCAACCGGAGCAGGCGTGAGTGGACCCGACGGCCCTGGCACATGCTCGCCGAGACGATGACGAGCGGCGGCTCTTGACGGAACCTGTGGATGAGCCAATGCTAATCATTTGGAGGGGCGCCATTTGCAAAAGGGGAGCCATAGCTCAATATTTATTACTATATGATACTATTGAAACAACAACGAGCCGACCAAAGGCCACGTTTCCCCATGTTCACCAATTATCGCACCACTTAATCCATAATGAAGCAACTCGAGTGACTGAAGTGCCTTCAGTACTCCCTACAAAGTAGAGGAAATCAGACTGAACACACACACACACACGTCAACATGAGCGACAGGTGTCCACATTGTGCAACTGCATCACTGACTCACCCACCACTGTGCCTCACCTCAGCCACCCTCTCTCACTCACTCACAAACACACACACACCCTCACACACACACACACCACCCCCAGCTTCATTATAATAACCCCTCCGCTCTCAGAATCCGTCTACCCAAACAACACACCGCAGCCCCGCAGGCAGGCAGCCGAATCCAATCCCAGTCCCCACAGGGGCAAACATCAAGTCACTCCCAGGAGACAACCGCCTCGTAACCGGAAACACAGACACGTCCCACTCAGACAGACTACGGCGCGTGGACAGGTAAAAGAATTTCCCCTTCCGTTTCTCTGGGCCTGCCCGTGCTGTTGTGACTGATGGTGGCCCCGTCGGCTTGCAGGTAGGAGTAAAGCAGAGGGAGATTTATCCAGAGAGGACGCCACAAACTGAGTGAGTCTTCCTCTCTATTGTTGGTCTTAGTTTGAAAACCGATGATGGCACAGATTCGAAAACATAATGTAATTATGGCGTCGTGCCAGCTGAAAGGGCATCAAATCATTTCATGCCAGATGCTGTTTCCTTCATTATTCCTGATTGGTGCAATGACGCAAACGACGCAAAAATCAATCTGCGGCGGTGAAGATAATATCAGTGTTCTTCACTCTGCCTCTCAGCCTCATAATTGTTAGCATAACTACTGCATATCATTCTTACACTCTGAGTGATAAGAATGCAAAACATTCATTGACTTATCTTCCATATACACATGTGCCCATTATGAGGGGTGTGAGACACGCACACAAAGATAGATCTGTCCGGATAACGCAAATAGATCATTTCAATCCCCTGAAATCAGCTGAGGACTGTGCACCAAATACACACGCAGGCACAAACATTCACATACACACCCAATTTTTCATTCATTTGCCGTTTTCACCTGAATTTAGTGCAAAGAATGGTGCCGCATTCTTGACTAAATATGGCAAAGCGCAGATCAGCCGTGTGACAAAATTAGAAATGATCATCTTGACCGAAAATGTGAACCGAGTCTTGCAAACTGTTTAATTTGTTAAATGGCAGCCATGAGATGAAAATTGAGGTGTGAGATGTTCATTTGGTCTGCGGCTAAAACAGATGCCTGATGTCTCACCGTGTGGTTAGCGGGATGGAGTTTAACATTTAACAATGTGTCCTCATCTGTCTTAGATCTTAGATCGTAGCTTACCTCAAATTTAGTATCCAATGGGCACACTAGGATTTTACAATATATGAAATAATGCCTGTAATGTACCAACAGTCATGGTGACGACTGCTCGCATATCATTGCAGGTAACACATCAAACCCTGCCACGATGTCGAAGAAGGACCAGAGCAAAGGTTCTGCTTCCAGCAGACTCGCAGGTAAAGCAGCGAGGCCGCACCGGCATAACTTTGGTCTGGGTGACGCAACAATGAAGACGGATTATGTACCAGTACACAAATACGATTATAATGCCTAAAAGAACATGAGTTGCCAAGTGAATATTTTCAGGATTTACGGCTGAAGAAGTTTGAATAAATCTGACTATATGAATAAAATCACCCATTAACAACAACCACTGAATATTTGGGGCCGGGGTTGGGGGCGCTGATGACATTGTACAACCGCAGCAGTTGCACCATCTGTGCCTGAAAGGCTCCTGGAGAATCTCTCTGATTTCTGCCTCGCACACCGAGCAGGTGAATTCATCACCCAAACTGGTGCGAGACGAGGATACACCACAGTCACACATACTGCCAGAGTAAACAAACTAGTGCGTTTGGACTTTAGAGGAGCAAGCTGCGCCGCCCGCGCCGACAGATCAGCACAGGCTGGCACACTCTAAAAGTACCGCCTGTTTGCAGCGTCAGCGAGAAACAAACCAGAGAAAAAAAGCACAGGGCCAAAATCCCTCTGTGGAGGTGCGTTTGTCATCGGGACCATTCGTGTTTTTGGAGAGACCGGCTCCAAGGTTCAGGCCGCGTCGGCCGCATTGTTTCATATTTTGGAGACTTACATTTTGTCCATATACTGCCAGAAGTAATCGAATTTAAACAAAAAGGCTGTGACAGAAGCATTTGTATCGGCAAGGTTATTGGCAAAAGGAATCCCGTGTGGATTGTGGAGCGATGACATCTGTTGCTGGCAGGTGTTACATAACCAAGAAGCTCAACTCCATCTTACTCTGGGGTATTTAAATCAGTAGAGAGGGGCCTGCGAAGCCAAAGCAACCAAGCACTTCCTCTCTGCTTATAAGGCCTAAACCACCAGGGAGGATTAAGCTGGCCCGCTGGGTGCCCCTCTCCCTGACCCAGCCGGACCTCATTTATCGACCCTTCCTCGACTTATTCCGTCTTAACACGCGTCTTGAGCCTCGCTCTGTCCGTCTGTCCCCTCCGTGTGTACATATTTATAAGAGACTGACGGGGCTAATGAAGGCGGAAACTCCAACAATCAATCAGCAACCACCTGCATCAGCAGAAAAGCGGCTTGTGACCTTTACCCGGCGGCGGAGCGCCGCAGAATGTGAAGCTCCTGTGAAAAGGAGATCGCCGACCCCTGGACCGCACCAACGCATCTACACGCCACTCACTTGTCACTCTAATAAGAATCAGAATAAGAATCCTTTATTGTCACTATGACACTGTCTCCAACATCATTGTGAGAATACGTTTAGCTGCTCCACATTGTGATTATAGCAGCGATTATAGCATATCTAAATGATTAATTTCTACCCCACAGGTTTCTCCCTCGTCCATCGATACATTCAGCATTTCAATGAGGTGTCTGGCAACAAGTCAGGTGAATGACACTGTGGTTGTTCTGTTCTTCTCTTCCAGTTATTGTTGAGATCTAAATTACTGATCTTGGGCCCTACTTTAGGAACATCAAGCTTGATTACATCTCCAAACGGAAACAGGGCCGTTAAGATTGAATACTACGTTACGTGATTACATATTGTGCCCGTGTTTGATTTCCTGAGAGGTCCATTTGCTAATCTGTCAAATTGATGAGCCGTTCTTCGATTATGCTCGGCGTCCCTGCTTTTGTTGTTACTATCACTGACCGGCGAGATTTCTCCCGCGCTCTCTATTTCCACGCTGACAACTGAACAAAACATGACGGGAAACAGAGGACACGTCGGACAAACACCCTTTATCTCGTTTATTTATTTGATTTCGTCCTGACAAACACACGCACAGTGCAAAGTTTATCGCTGCTGCCCTCTGCTGGTGGCAAACTAAAAACCTGTTTGTGTGCCCCCCACGGCCTCTGCGTTTTTACTCCCAAAACATGCCTCGCTGGCTTCGTCTTCTCTTTTCTAAACTACGTTCCTGCTCTGCCAACTTTTTCCGAACATCAGCCGTCATCAGGCGACGATCGAAGACTTCGGGGGTGATAATCTCACAGTATGTGCCAAACATACCTGAGGGCAAGAGCGCCCCGGATTTTCAGCGCAAACCAGCGTTGGTTACCATCCAGCAAGGTCTAGTTGCCGGCACTGACAGCGACGTTACATTTTCCTGCCTTGAGACAGAATTTGCATTCACTGGTGTGATGTTGCTTTCCTTTCCTGTAGGAAAAGCAGCAGTTTTCACAGCTGTGGTTACAGGAGACCCCAAGCCAGAGGTGACCTGGAGGAAAGCTAAAGGAAACATGTCAGACAAGGAAAAATTCCATAGAAAATTCGACAAAGTGTCCGGGGAGTACACGTTGGAGGTGAGTGAGGACAACATTTCTCCTCAGAGGATCTACCGACCTCTCCAGTGAGGCAGAGCCAGTGTACTGGACCGTCATCATGTCATTTGTGTTGTCAGGTTCTTGCAGTGTCACAGGCGGATGTGGACACGTACAAATGCTGCGCTGTGAACGAGTACGGAAAGGCCGTTTGCACCACCACGCTCGCTGTGACCGAGGGTGAGGAGCGCAGAAACCTGACGGCCGATTCTTGTGTCTCTGTGTTTGTTATTACCCCTCATCGTGTCCTACGATTGAGAGCGACTGCAATATCATAGTGAGCTGACTGTGTCCTACTTTTAGCGTCCGATCCGGCCGATTTCAGGAGACTCCTGAGGAAAAGGTAAGAGTGCTTGTGGGGACAGAGTGTCTCTTTCTTCAGTGATTGTACTTCCAACAACTCTTCAAATGCCCTCAGCAAAGCAGACGAAAGCCAGACCGATGACAAATTTTGGGATGCCATGATGGCAGCTGATGGGGAGGACTACAAGAGCATCTGTGCTCAGTTTGGAGTCACAGACCTCCTGTTGACACTCGGGAAACTTGAGGAGAAGAGAAAGGAGAGGATGGAGGAACGATGTAAGGTATGAGGAGGCAACTTTCACAATTTAGAGATTAGAGATTAGATTATTTAGAGAATTAGAGATTGGAGAATTTAGAGATTTTGGGCTCAGTTTGGGCTCAAACGTCAGCGTCACGAGCAGTACACGCACATCTACACACTGATGTTGTTTTCCTCCACATGCTTGAGGAAGACTCAGCATTCCGGCCTCCAGAGCCTTGAGGAGGAGTCTGCGGCTCTGAGATTGATGGACGACGAGGAGATCAACATCTTCACCACCAAGTTCAAAAGTACGAGGCACCACACGGCCGTTGCGGACGTGATGGGCGCTACTGTATTTATTCATGGTTTGAAGTGGTCAGACGTCCTTTAGGAGGTATTCACAATCTGGAGAGATACTGAGACTTAGAAATGGTTCACTATGGCAGCAACTGCAGATGGAGACGTCCGGTTTGAACTGGATCTCAGTTCCTGTGTCGTTTCGCTACACAAGGGTTTATTATATTCTCTTTTTCAGTCTCCAGTGTGGACTTCATTGTCAAAATCGAAGAGGTGAAAGCCTCAGAGGGCCAGGACGCCCTTTTTGAGTGTGTCCTGACACATCCGCTGGCCAAGATCAAATGGATGGGTAAAGGCCACCTGCTGGAGGATGAGGAGAAGTTCAGCATCGGAGTGTCGGACGACAAGCTCCTCCACAGGCTGCTGATCAGGGACTGCAGGCTGCGGGACAAAGGAATCTACTCGGCCGTGGCCGGCATCACGTCCTGCAGCGCCTGGCTCGTGGTGGAAGGTAACATATCAAAATCCAATGCATTTCAGGGGTAGACGCCCTCCCAGCGGCGTGTGGCAATGTGATTGGAACCACAGGGGGCGCCCCCGCTCTGAAATAAAAAGCAGATGTGTGCGATATTGCGCAAGTAACTCAGTTTTATGTCCTCCAAGCCGATGATGATCCGACACCCGCTGACAAGAAGAATCCCCGTAAAAACGCGGTGGCCAGAGGGGCGAGGACTGACCTTGAAAAAGTGGCGGGGGAGCAGCGCATTAAAAATCGTGAGGAAATGGAGAGGATTGTGGCAGCCATAAAATCAAGAATAAGCGGGGAGCGACTGTCAGAGGAGAAGTTGTTCATCACCGACGCCGGAGAAGGGAGCGGTGAGAAAGAAGGGACGCAAAGAGAGGCAGCGTGGAAGGAGCCGCGGGAAGGCGGGGGGTCTGAGCCGCCAGGGAGCGCCAGTGAAATGGAAATCAGAGGCTCCAGGACAGACGGGAGACAGCGGGAAATTGATGTTTCAGGAGCACAGCCGTGTGGAGAGACGCCCGAGGATCGTAAACACGCCGAGGCTAAACAAGCAGAGTCTGATGGGATGCCAGGTAAAGCCGGCGTGTGCCAGACCAGGAGGGCCTTAGGTTGGACTTAAGAGGAAAACTTAAAAAGAGAGTTTCCAGAAGTTAGATGCACCCACAACATTTGCGAGATTTTAGCGCTCACGCCAAACGAGCAATATAAAGAACTTAATTTGTGTCGTTCCATCAGACCAGTTGGCAGCATTGGTGCTTGTGCAGCTCTCTGCAAACTTAAGAGAGTTACCTTTTCAAATTAAAACTAAGTGGCAGTTTCCAATAAGGAATGGTCAGCTAGTGGCAACATTTTGAGGGTGAAAACGGAGAACTCCAAGCTACACGTCTCGTGTTATGCAGACAGTCTTTAAAAAGCAACACTCAGCGGCAATAGGAATAGAAAAACAAAAACTGTCTTGAAATAAACCCAATTACCCAAAACTCATTCATCTGCAGTGTTGGAGACAAGACCTAAACCAGAGGTGCTAATTTGAACCCTGACTGGATAATTTCTCTGTCACAGGTGAACTCAGCAGCATCCTGGATGATTGTGAGGGAGATGAGGTCCTTTCTAGGTCAAAGGTCATGTCTACATTGACCTCACACAATGCTGAGGACACACACAGACAGAGGCAACATTTACTAGCTGGTAAAATCCATTTGGTCCCACACTAACAATTATTTAGTGCTAATTGATAATGTAGATGATAGATTTTTTTTCCCCCAAAGGTGAAAACAAAGACCCAAATCAACAGAGGGAATGTGACGACAATGGGGATGTAACTGGTTCTCCCACACGGTCAAGACGGACCAGACAAGGCCCACTGCTACAGGATTCGCTCACCGGTAAGTGACCAGGTGACAGATCCTGACTCACACGTACACGCCACACCATCAGTGTGACAACAACCCTGCTGCAAGAGGTGAGAGGGGCGCTAAATCCTCTATTGTGCCACAAACAAACAAAGAGGACTGAAATAAATGAGGCTTGTTGTGATTTTGGCACTCCCCTGCTGTGCCTTAGATCCAGTGGTACAGTTTGTCTGCGGGCTTGTTGATGTGGACGCCGTGATCGGTGAGGCTGCCGAGTTAACATGCAAACTCAATACGGACGACTGTGACGGCGCCTGGTTCAGAGATGGCACAAAGGTCAGCTCTGAGGGTCACGCACAGCGGATATGGGAATGCAAATCATTTTTATGATTTATGTAACCGTCTGATTGTGGTTTCCCCGCCGTGCAATCTGTATGATATAATGGAGTCACTTTGATAATGCAGGAATCCGGGATTGTTTACATGAATACATTTTGTGGTAATTTGGCGGTTTGTGTTTATCCTAATTCATCTGTCGCTTCTCCTTGCAGATATTCACAGATGACAATTTCTTTGTCACTAAGAACGGGGCAAATCATACATTATTCATACGCTATTGCCTGGAGGAGCATGCTGGGAAATACCGTTTTGAGACAGATGCTCGTAAAACGGAGGCAATGCTCATTGTTAAAGGTTTGGAATGATGCTTGTGATGATATCAGTTCAAAACATTCAACAATGATTAAGCACACTTTTTCAAAAATGTCAACAATTATTCAGGTGTGCTATATTTCCCCATATTTTTAAGATCCCCCGAGGTTCGATGCCAATGACCTGAGCGATTTTGCCAAGGGTGTGGTGGTCAAAACCGGGCAGAGCGCCGTCTTCAAAGTGTCGTTTGTCGGCCGTGAGCCCATAAAAGTTCACTGGTACAGAGAGGGGGAGGAGCTTAACCAGGGCCCAAGTGTGCAGACAGAGAGGTGCGCCACACACAGCCGCCTGCTCTTGAGCAGATGCCAGCGGAGGGACACGGGGGAGATCAAGATCAAGCTGAGGAACGAGCACGGCTTTGCCGAGGCCGTTTCGCAGCTAATTGTGCTTGGTGAGTAAATGAGGGGTGAAGTGTGTGGAGAACGAGCAGCAGAAACTCGTCCGTCAGTCGTGGTGACATCAATCTATCACTCACAAATGAGGCATTTCTACTTGGAATCGAACAGAAAGGCCCATCTGGGCCCAGGTGGATGTAAATGCTTACCAAATGCTAGCTTCTGTTCGCCTGATCTCAATTAACGTGTAATAGAGTTCCTGCTTACTTCATTAAACTGCAACTTAGAGTGTTTCAGGTGTGAAACCGACTGCTCGAATAAAACTCTTTTCACAACGTTTCAGACAAACCCACATCCCCTCTGGGTCCTGTGGAGGTAAGCGAGAGCTCAGCTGTGTGCATTGAATTCAAATGGCGGCCCCCGAGGGACGACGGGGGCCGTCCAGTGATCAGCTACGGCATTGAGCGACAGCAAGTGGGACGAAACACCTGGAAGAAGATTGCGGACGTCTCTGACGTGCCCCGCTTCCGTGACGCGGACGTGGACCACGGCCGGAAGTATTACTATCGTGTCCGTGCTGTGACGGAGGAGGGTGTGAGTGACCCGATGGAGACGGAGGATATCCAAGCAGGCACATTAGGTGAGGGATGCTGCTTTTATGTCCAGCAGGACTGGATGCGAGAACGAAAACGAAAATAGGAAAAGCTTAGCTCAGTCCTAGCCTGTAACACAGCCAGGTGGTGGCAGAGCATTACACTCAGCACACAGTTATGCAATATACATGACCCGTCCCTAATCAGGACCTCATCAAATGCCATGCCCGCATTGCGTCTGAAACGCAGGAGAAGCACCTTACACACACATAGATGTCAGAAGAGAATCAGCATTTGGCCTGAATTAGGTCGGAGAACATAGCAGCAAATTTAGCGGCAAGAGCAGGAGCTGAAACAAATGCTCCATTTTTAAAAAATGGATCAATGAAGTAAGTATACGTCTTAATTAGCCTTTGAGAATAGAGAGCCTTGCACAAAGTGAGGTGGATTTATGTATGGCGGCCCGGTGACCAGCTGTCTCAGTGATTTATTTGTGAAAACGAAAAAAACAACAACAAAACAACACAAACAAAGAAATCTGACCACCTCTACATCTGCACAATAGTCTTCCGCTGACACATCTCACAATCGGCTAATGAGAACACACACCTTGACAAATGCATTGCGACGCGACAGCAGTACCAGCATGGCACCATTCAACCGAGGCACGGCGGCCAACACGAGCTCGATGGACAAACACGCTGCACCCACACTGACAAGCTTCTGCTTACCGTTAGTAGGTCTGGGTGACGCTCTATTGGTCGATCTTCAGCTCAAGCCACTGCACTCTCTCACGAGTCTCAGCACCAGACAGAGCCCAAAAAACATCAGGCCACTGCAGGTCGCGATCAAGCCGACACAGCTGGAAAACAAGGAAATGTTTAGTGTGTTTAGCACTAAAGTCTTCAGCATTATTTATTAATGGCATTTTGAATTGCTTACTATCGCCAAAAAGGGGAAACATACACTTCCACATCATTAATCAATGAATGTGTGTAATTATCAGAGTGCAAATGTTGGAAATGTCATAGTGGAAATGAAATTAAAATATTACCAGGATCACAAAATTTGTCTTGCAGAGCCTGGGCATTACTAATGAATGTAATGCTGTTCATGAATATCTCATATTTCATGAAATTGCAGGCGTACCATAGAGTTACCTCTAGAAAGTTAACAGTGCTGAAGAAAACGGGCAGCAGCTCACAAGGGTGAATAATGTTGTTTAAAGGCGGCGTTAGTGCAGAGTTTCAGTTCAGTTTCCCCTGATGTATGCGTATTCGTTGCCCGAGGTTCAGCAACACACACACAAGGCCGCCAAAATTCATTTGAACTTTTCCTATTTGCTGCAGCCTTTCCTGGTCCTCCAGCTCCTCCAAAGGTGATCAGCACCTGTAATGACTGCATAAACCTTTCCTGGGCTCCACCGGCTAAAACCGGAGGCTCACGCATCCTGGGCTACATTTTAGAGAAACGCAAGAAAGGGAGTAATCTGTGGACGGTTGTCAACGCTGTGGATGAACTGATAAAAGGTCGGTGTGATTATCTGCTCACCTGGGAGCGGAAACTGCAGTGGTGCAATGTTGCTGTGATGGTTGAGACGGCAATGAGCTTTGTTGTTGTTGTTGTTGTTTTTGCTGCACCCAGAGAGGAAATACACAGTGAAAGATGTCGTGGAGGGGCTGGAGTATGAATTTAGGATTGCTGCTGTAAACCTCTCAGGAAGCGGTGAATGCAGCAACGCATCAGAGTTTGTATTTGCACGCGATCCTAAGAGTAAGTGAGGGGAACTACGTACGTACGTAAATCCATGCCGGCAAACACTTAAAAACACTTTGCAAGGTTTTATATATTCAGTGGGATTCTATGTAGGTCTGCATTTAAAAGTGTGTGGCTTGCGACTTCATATCCAGAGCCTCCTGGGAAGGTTACAGGCCTGAAGGTTGTAGAGACGTCCTACTCTCACTTGGCTCTGGCATGGACCAGGCCCGAGGTGAGAGCTGGAATGCAGGACGAGGCGAAGGGATATTTTGTCGAGATCCGTCAGGCGGACTGCATCGAGTGGTCTCGCTGCAACGTCAGCCCCATCATCACCACCTCCTTCGTCGTCAAAGGCCTCAAGTCCATGGACATGTACTGGCTGAGGGTGATAGCCACTAATGAGGGAGGAGCCAGTGATCCCCAGGAGATGGACAGCTACGTCCTGGCCATGCCGTCCCCTGGTATGTTTGCTTCCTACCAAGTGAGTTACTGACTCTCCAAATAATTTCTACATCCTTGGGAGAGGAATGAATTTCACCAGAGCATCAAACCTTTGACCTATTCCCTGAAACCAACGATGCTACCCTGTTGTGTGCTATTTCAAGCTGCTTTTTTTGTTGCAATTGGTTTGCCGTTGCAGTCAGGCCACGCTTCATGAATCTCAAGATGAAGAGTTTCATAGTGGTGCAGGCGGGAAATTCCTTGAGAATTACAATGCACTTTGAGGTGAGAATTTACAAAAGGTCATACCTTCTGCTTCATATTTTTCCCATTTAATTCCAGCAAGACATTCCTTAGCAACAGAACAGAGATTACAGATAATGTGTTACTCATTGTTTTCATCTTGATGTATGGCTTTGTTTTACACAGACAGTAAACCCCAATTTAGCAACTGAGCCAACATAAACAAAATCCTTTTAGGAATTGCAGCACATGCACACCTTTAGCGAGTGCAGGCTCAGGGTCACAGGGTCTGCAGAGAAAAGGAATATTACTCACTCTGCCTCTGGTGTGCAGGCCTCCCCACTGCCAGAGATCAGATGGCTGAAGGACAACGTTCCTGTGACGAGGAGAGTCACAGTCAGTAACTCCGACAGCTCATCCCAGCTGCTCATCCCCTCCTCAGAGCGCTCTGATTCGGGAATCTACACCATTTTATTGAAAAATCTAGTGGGGCAGGAGACATTCTGCACAGAGGTCAGGGTCACAGGTGCGATTTGACCTACGCTGACACCTCTAGCTTAGACGCAGTGAAACAGCAGTGCTAGACCTGCGTTTTTTTCCAGATGACCCAAAACCTCCTGGGCCTGTGGAGCTGGAGGAAAACGTGCCAGGCACGGTGACGGTAACATGGGATCCCTCTCCTGATGAAAAGCGTGACGATCGACTCCACTACATTGTGTCGAAACTGGACTCTACAAAACGCACGTGGACCACAGTGGCCGACAGGCTCTTTAACAACAAGTGCACCGTCTGCAACATCATGCTCGGCAGGGAGTATCATTTCAGAGTCTACGCCAAGAACGACATGGGCGTGTCTGCCCCTTCCGAGTCGCCGCCTTGGGGAATGGAGAAGAAGAAGGGTGCGTTTACTGCACAAGTAGTCTTAGAAGTACAACAGTATGTTGGGAAAGGGAAGCATACCCTTATACCTAACTCTCTAATTCTCTTTTAGAAAAATTCCATGTCCACGTCCCGAGCAGAAAGGAGCGTGATTTACAGTGCGCTCCCAGTTTCATCGTACCACTGAAGCTTCACTCTGCCCCACGAGGCTACCAATGCTACATGAGCTGCGCAGTGAAAGGCAACCCCACGCCCCGGGTCACATGGTATCGAAATAACAGAAGTCTAAATGCCGACACCAACTATTACATCTCCAACACGTGTGGAGTATGCTCCATGCTGCTGCTGCATGCGGGCTCCAAAGACTCGGGCGAGTACACAGTCAGTGCTGAGAACATGCTCGGGAGGGCCCAGTGCTCCACCGTACTCAGCATCAGAGGTGAGAAACGCTCATTTTAAGTCAGAAGTTCGAATACAAAGAAATGCTTTCACATGTAGTATGTCACCTGTTTTTTCTCATCCCTCCAGATTAAAGACTCTGAGGGGCCTTATATACAAGCAACTTTGATTTCAAAGTTTACATGGCCAGTGGATCATTGAAATAAAGTAGTGTTTGACTGAGTATTGATTTATTTCTTTTTTGTAAAGAGAACAAGTTTTTGATCATTTGTTGCAGTGACAATGTTTTTTTTTAAAGATAGCACATACCGAGGTGCACATTTAGCTTGTCCTTCATAAAGTTAGAAAGCGCTTGTGACACAAATGTGAGTGAGAATGAGCTTTATCAACTGAGATCACATGTGAAAATACACCCAAATGTGCAAAGTCACACCACACATCAGTAAAATACCAGCATGCAGAAAGGATCATTAACTTGTGTCTCACATGTGACGTGCTGCTAAAAATGCAACCATAATGTTCTTGGAGGCTTTTATTCATATTTTTGTCTCTTGGCAACACCCTTGTGCTTGTAGGTAGTGGTAATCATTCAGAAAGTTCAGAAAGTCTGAATTTTGCCCGCTTACCAAAACACGGCCGTAATGTAGATCTGATAGGAGGCACCTGCTTTCATTAGGTCACGTGGTAACAGGTGGGGTGTCCTGGGGAAAGGGCGAATATCTCCGCAACATAATGTTTGTTTTGGCCTGTATACTTATTAAGACTCGCCTTGGTTTGCAGCCTGCAGAAAGTAAAGCCAAGAGGAGCGCCATAGGCACCGAAAATACCAACGCTCGGGAGAAGGGAGGTGGTCTAAAAATAGCCTCAGTCTGTCCGCGAGGGAGAGAGACTCGTGGTGGCCGAGGCTGCGAGTCAGTATCGATTACGTCCGATAACGCATGTGCATTGTAGGGTCGATTTTCACGTGACGGTATCGATATTATTTTCACTATGTTCCCTATTCTTGGCAACCCATTTCTTCACAGTGCAGGGTTATTTTTAGGACCAGCCTCCCACCAGTTGGCAGGAACCACCCAGGTTCCAGCCTGTCACAGGGAGTGCTGCCGCCTTTGGTTGCGCTGGATCTGCAGGTCAGGAGGAATCGGTTGCATGTTGCCATTGTAGGATCGCACACGTGTAGGATGTAGACAATTTTACCATAATAATAAATCATTATTATTAAAGAAGGTGTAAACCCGGCCAAAATTCTGTCCTTAATTGCAACCCATTAAAAAAACATCCGAAGTCACACAATCACTGCAACACTAAAAGATTCAGAGATTCGATTCATATTTAGAGACATTATGATGCATCAGTGTGGTTTGTGTAAACGTATCGGCATCAGCATCGGCGAGATCGGCCGGTGCTGCACTTGGTATCGGATCGGGACCGAATCTTGCGCACCACTTCTCTCCTCTCCTCTTCCTCCTCCTCCTCTCCTCCCCCCGCTCCTCCTCCTCCCGAATGGCCGAGCACGCCGCCTCGGAGCCACGCCCCCCTCTTCTTCCTCCCTCCTCGGCCGCGCACAGTCGCTCTCTTTATCAACGAGTCGGTGCAGCGTTACGCGGTGACTTCCTGCGCTCCGGGTACGAGCCGAGCCGAGCCGCCCCGTCCCGTGCCGTGTCCCAACCGACGCTCCCCTCCGTCGTTCGCTGGGATCCATCCGAACCCGGTCCGCGCTTCTCCGACCCGGCCGCAGCGCTCTGCTCCCCACCCCGCACCACCCTCTCTACTCCTCCGCCCCGCAGCACCTCTGAGCGCCTGGAACATCGTGTCCTCTGTCCAACATGACAGCCAAGCATCGGAAAGGGAAGGGCAACCACAAAAATGAGGAGAACTTTTTCAAAAACGATCTCGTGGAGTCCGAAGTCCGAGCCGGGGGGAATAATTACACTCTGCTTTTAGTTTTATTCCTCATCGTGGTGGTCGGCGGCGCCACCATCGGCTGGTTCTGTTTCCAGCAGCATCAAACTTTGACCTACTTGTCAGACAACCTGACGGGCATGCAGATGAAGATTGTGCGGCTGCAGTCGTCCCACGAGGAGTTCCGGCTCACCAACCCCAAGGTGAGGGACGATCAGAGCGGGGGATGCGAATAAATCAGGTTTAGGAGAAACGGCTGCCCGATGCGAGTAGGAGAGAAAACCGAGAGCTGGGGGCCTCTCGGATTTCCAAATGCCTAGAGCGTCGGTGAGGTGAGGGGAAAACGAGGCTATTTCCAACTGCCGGACAGCTGCTGACGTTTAGGCCTAATGAGGATTATGGCTGACCTGCAATCTGCAGGGACACTCGGGCACAGTCAGGACAAAGCCAGGCAGGGACAGAGCTCAGTTTTAGGAGGTGTGCTTAGTCTGAGAGATGGTGGAGGATGCTGCCTCCATCTCCACATTATTTGTCATAGGTACACACACACACACGCACATTTGTGTGGGCCGATAGCAAAGTTCAAGAAGTTGATTATGTTCCAGTCTTAGCACAGTAGATGAAGGGAACAACCCTAGCATGTCACCCGCTAACTTCCCCATTGATATTGTCACTCCATGTCGTAACATCATAAACCAATCAGAAGACTCCTTTGATTAGCTGCTACTGCACCAGTGTTGAGCCTCTCCACCTCCATCAGGCTGCAGGTTATTTGACTGTCTGGCTTTCACAATGTCTGGCGACAAAGGTCAGGGATCGGATGTTGGTTTGTGGCAGGGTTTGACATTCAGGAGTAGGTCCTTGCTCATGGGACAGGAGGCCCCAACATGGACCTTTTGGTTTAAGGGGAGGCGAGGAAAGAACTAGTGAGGCGCCTTACTCGTGTGACAACAAACAAGGCCGCACTTTGCCAACAGTATATATTTAGCTGATGATTTTGATACTGAACACCGGTTGAGAGGCTGTTTGTCTATTTTTTGATTGCAGAGATCATCTGTGTCTTTTGGCATTAAGAGTGTTACAAACACAAAGTTAGCGAATGTTATAAAATCCTTTCTACTGTTTGTTGTGGGTCGCATTTGATATCTGGCTCTGGCTCACTAGGACGTAGAGAAGTTGCATAATAAGTGCATATTTCAACTTGTCAATCAATGACTTGAAAACTAAACACGGAACTCAGAATTTGGCCATTTCATCTACGCATCATAACTCATGGAGGCAACTTCCTATTGAGTTAGCTTTGGTAAGAATGTCAATGTTGGTTCTTAATCGGTATTTATGTTCTTGTTGAATTTCATGAGATTGGTACTGATCAGATAAATGCAAAGCCTGATTAATTGTCATCGCTGCGTTGGCCCTCAATTTGCGTCTGATGTTGGACGGGTGACAATCAAGGAATCCAAACACAGGAGCTCTGCAATCTGACAGTGTGACACCCAGACCACCAGAAGATGGAGGAGCGTTGTGTCCTCCTGCTCACTAGATGCTCAAAGCGTTTTAACCTCACTCCTGTGTGTCCCCCATCACAGCAGCAGCTTTCGGGGAACGTGGAGAGCCGCCTAAGCGCCCTGGAGGAGTCGTACGCCCTGGCCCAGAAACAGGTGGGCGTGGCCCTGGCCACGGCCGAACAGCTGAAGACCTCGGACCTCCCCGCCCAGGTGCTCTCGCTGCACGCGGAGATGAACACGCGACTCGCCGAGATGCAGCAGTCCACCGTGTCTCCGGACCGCATGAGCAAGCTGCAGAGCGTGCTGAAGGAGAAGAGCGAGGAGTTCGAGGGCGTCAAGCTGCAGGTGGAGGGCTTGGGGGCGCTGAGCGCCGAGCTGTCCCACAAGGTGGAGGTGTTGACGGGCAGCGTCGGGGAAGCGAAGGCGAAGCTGGGAGAGAGGGCGTCCGTGCTGACCAGCACGCTGGACGGACAGGCCTCCGAGGTTCTCAGACTCCAGGAGCTGCTGGCGGTTTACCAGGCCCAGCTGGAGGCCAACATGGAGGAGATGGCCGCTGTCAGGTAGGCCGGGAAGGAGAGTGGGAAAATAGCTGGCCTCCTCTGACCCGTTACAGGTTTGTTGACTTTGACAAAGCCTTCATGTCTGAAACGCACGGCGCCCAGGAATCTGGCCTGCTTCTCTGCCATCCAGCCAGTCTTTTTTGTCGTCTTACTTTTGCTGATTACTTTTAGAAATATCACTTTGTAATCCAATTTGTTTTCTATTCACACTTGACGGTACATTTTGACATGTGCGCAGACTCAAAGTCTGCGTTGTAGCCCAATCCAAGGAGGCAAGGGAATCTCAGCACAATATAAAAGCAAATTGGAGGAAGATTCATACACGTTGTTGCTGTTCTCAGAAGTGTTGTCTGCATAAGTGACATTGCCTCTCAGTTAACAGCAGTCGAACATCTTGCGAAATGTTAAAGTGGCTGTATTTTCATCTCATTGCGTGTTTGTGTGTGTGTTTCTGCCTTTCAGAAAGTTGCTCCAGCCTGAGCAGTCCCAGCAGTTAGAGGAGCTCCTTGCGGTATGTCGCACACACACTGCGGGATAACAAGGCAGCAGCCCTCCCTGCTTGCTGTAGTCGGGGCTCCACCAGATTAGTCACTGTCAAATCAGCCGTTTTTAATTGAGGCCAAGGGAGAGAAAAAAAGTTTCTGAGCATGGAGCTAGTGGGAGGGAGGGAATCTGGAGGTGTTGTGGTGTGACACAAGAATATCAGCATCACGGCTGTCTGTAAGACAAACTCCTGCACAAAGGAGCACACGAGCTCTTAGTTATTTTCACACCCGGGGCACCCTGAGGGAGCCGCGCTCACATTTGATCTCATTAATTCGGAAAGGGCTAATTGCCTCCATGGCCTCTAAGGTGGGATTTCATTTCTACCATTTGCATCTATGGACACTGGCCTTGTTTTTGTAACGATTGTTTTTACACAGTTCGATATTTATGTTGCTACTGCTCGTTGGCATTTTGATGTATTTTCTTGATCTTTGTTGTTGGATGTTGCCATCAACAACCTCTTTGTCGCTCTGAACCAGGCCAAGGATGAAACAGTTGCTGCGCCAGAAGGAGAAGCAGCAGCAGCTCCTGCTGCTGCAGAGGAGGAGGAAGCGCATCTGGACAGTGAAGCTCCTGCTGAGCAGGTGGACGCGGTTGCACAAGACGAGGCTCCAGCGGAGGAGGACGGTGAAGAGCAGGAGGATTTGGCCACCTCGCAGCTGAGGGAAGAAGAGGAGACCGGGCTGGTAGACGAAGACATGCCTCAGGAGGAGAGCGTGGTAGAGGAGGCGGCTGAAGATGAGATGGTGGCGGAGGAAGTCAAAGAAGATATTCTGGAAGAAGCGGAGGAGGAGTTGGTAAACAATGCCGCGGAAGCATTACCAGCAGAAGATGAGGATGAGGCAGAATCGGTGGAGATCATGGGACATGATGGGACATCGGACGAGCAGGAAGATGGAGTGACCATGGAGAGCCACGGTGATGCGGAGGAGGAGGACGAGGATGAGGAAGTCGAGGCTTCACTGCAGGATAAATGTGAGTGAAGGAAGAATGGAAATGATTGTGCCTCTCGCGGTATTTCCCCAACGTGAATGTATGGGATGATCATTTTTGAGATGAAAGTAACCAACTTCATTCTTGTTTTGCAGAGTCGGCAGCACGGTCAGATCACACTCAATTGTTTCTGGACACACTGCAAAGGCATTTTTGGTTGTTGAGGTGTAGCGTGAGTATTCTTGAGCCGGTCATGTTTGGGAGCTGCAAGCCGTGAGCTTCAAACACCGCAGACCACGGTGGTGGTTAGGGAGGGCGACCCGGGTCGGGCCTGCACGGAGACCTCAGAGGCCTTAATCTACTTAACCAGGGCTGAAGCGACTCTCTGCCACGGCACATTTTTAACTGCAACATGAGATCTCCAGCTCGGAGACGGACTCCTCGATAACCTGACGAAGAAATCCCCTCTCATCTACAGGAGACATCTGTTTGCACCCTTTTCACCCCCAAACTCCTCCGTTGTTACCCCTGCTCTCACCCTTTTTTTTGGGTGGGGACATGGGCTGGGAGAGTCCAAACCAGACAAATACAGAAAATGATTGTTGTATCCCAGTTGTTTTGCGTGACCTGGAATGAAATAAAAGAATAATTCCTGGATGCATGTACAGAGCAGAGTGCACTGTAGATGGTAGGACCTTTTTAAATTTTTGAGGTATGATTGCATTTGCAGTTCAGTTCATCATGAAGGTTTTTGTTTTGCTCTCTTTTGTTTCAGAATTTTCTCACTTGTACCCGCACTTGCATAGTCAAAGGTCCAACAGTCATATCACTGATGAAGATATTGTCAGCTGTCAGGAAGTTTTTCAAAGATACACCATGGCCAGTTTGATGCAGAGAATCTTTTTTTTTTTTTTTTTTTTTTTGAAAATGTTTCAGATTCGTTTTGTAGTGCAAAATTCTCGAGCACTTGGGCAAGCTGGCAGCTTTTTACACAGCAACATATCAAGATATTGAGTCGTAGACCCCAGAGTGGCGCGGTAATTGCGAGTGAATAAAAGCTTTGGTGGTGTGAGCTGTATGAAGTCCGAGCCGAATCGACTACGTATTCAACCCAAATTGGCATGCTGGCTCGTGAACACTGGACCTACAAACAAATGTCAAGACAAGGAAAAGCAAAGCGCACAATCGTACCGTTACATACAAGAGGCTGAGCAAAGGCTGCTACACTGAGGGAGGTGGATGGATTTACCGTACATTTCTTTTGGATGACACCGAGTCCTTCTGTTGAGATCTGTGGTTCATGTCCATAAAATGCACTGATACTGCCAAGGCTTTGGTCGCCTGTGTCTCACTTTGTCTCTAAATAAACCCTGCTCCTTTTTATATATGCTGCAATTCTCTGCATTCATGATGTCCCCCCCCTCACCTAGCTTGCCATTGTCAGAGTGTGTGTCTCTTTGTAATGTCCTCGTCCACGTTACCTAAGGGTAAAAAAATTCTTAAGCACTTCAAATAATTCGCTAGTCTCTTTCTGGTGATAAAAGTGAGACAAGGGACTTGCAACGTTGTGTCGTTGAGATTTTCAAAGTGTCCTTAAAGTACCAAGGTCCTCAGTTAATGAAGATGAGAGTGACACAACGTTGCGTGATAAAACCGGACGGATAGAGACTGGATACATCCAAAATGGGACGGTTTGTCTGTGTACGTGCGTGCGTGTGTAACGTTGTGAAGTAGGAGACCACAGAGACAGCCAGTGGATTGTTGAGGAATTGCAGTCTCTCAAGTCTATTGCCATAATTGCAACATATGCATGCACTGTGTCCGTGTGCTGTATGTAGGGGACAATGACTGACATCATTCTGACTGTTACAATAGATGCATTTGTGTTGGGGGCTGGAATAACCGAGACACATTTTCAATTTGCAAATGTGCTCACTTGAAGTTGACTGGTTGATTGATGTATATGTGTGTATGTATTTCTTCCAAATAACTACGTTGCAAGTGTTAAACAGATGTGTTCGGTGAGGTGTATTGTGCCATTATTTATTTATTGGTTTGTTTATGCAGCCTGTTTTCATTTTTCACACGGGGAGTTAACACCCTTATGTCAGAGAGCAGGTGCGTCGATGTTGATATGATGTTTATATGAAAAAAAAAAACACATTTGTAAACGCTGCGCCCTCGCCCACACACCCGCACACACCTCCCCGTGTGTGTGAGTGTTTGCTGCATCAGGCCTTGCTAGACAGAAAGTCTTAATTAGCTGTGTACGCATCATCCAGGAAGTCTCTCTCTCTCATTCTCTCTTTCCCCCTCTCTCCCTCTCCCTCCCCCATCTCTCGCCCTCCACCCTCTCTCTCTCTCTCTCCATCCTCCTCCCTGCTCTCTCGCAGAGTCTCTTTTCACTCAGCCTCTCCCACTCATCCCTGCTGCAGCATCTCTTTGCTTCTGTGACCTTCTCCAGTGACTATGCAAGCATTTTGTTCCAGGTACGTTTGGTCAGCTGACTCATGCTGTTGTATTTCTGGATCTATTTTCTTATTCTTTAAAAAATGTCTTATTTTGAAAGCCACTTGGAGGTTGTGGATGAATCTTAGTCTGAAGGTCTGGCAACTACTGTATGATGCTGTAGGCCGCTTGCATCTCGGAACCGATGTAACGCAGGCTTGAAATTGTTGCGGGGAGTGATTTTATCATTTGTTTTTAAATAAAATGAAATGCTGAGATTCCACACAGAGCTTGTGATTGTTGTTGCTGCACTGTGGTTTAGATGGAAATCCAGACTTGCAGTTTTCAATCTTTGTGGCACTCCACATGCACACACTCCGCCCTGCGTTGCGGCCGGCACTGTTGTGCAGATGCAGCAGTGTGTGTTGCTAAGCGTCCCGCTCACTTACCTGTCAGGATCGGCCACAGCGCGATCGATATCCTGTAAAAGTGAGCCGGAGGAGGGAGGGACACCGCCCGGGTGAAACACGAGCCTCTTCCCTGCTTAGTCAGCATGCCTGCTTGTACAGTGCGTGTGTGTGTGTGTGTCCTTGCGTGTTGGGGTGTGTCCAAAGCACGATTATTTCCTTTCCTACGGGTGCGGAGTGTCACGGTCAAATGTGACACCGCTTTTATGTAATACATGAAAACTAGAGGGAATTCAGAGAAAAGTACTGCAATTTCATTATGTATCAATAATTCATCATGGTGACTCAGCGTGGCGTCACAAGAAAAGGCTGCACTTCAACATGAATTCTTGTCCGTCTAAAGATAAATATCAGGAATCAGGAATCTTTTATTGTCATTACAGCAATTGAATTGTGTAATAAAACTAAGGTGCTGAATTCTGGTGCAGAGGAGTAGTGCAAGGAGAAAAAAAAAGAAGAAGAAATATAAGCACACATCGGAATAAATAACAATATAAATAACGATGTAAATAGTAATAGCAGCGCTGATGGGGTGGGAATGTTTTGAAGCTGACCGCAGTGTTAAGCATCTACTGTAAACTGTTCTAATCAAATACTGTTGAGGTGACTTGTGGCTGCTGGGTAAAAGCTGTTTCCAAGTCTGGTAGTCCTAGATTTATCTGCCCTAAAACGCCTGCCTGAGGGCAGACGTTCCAACAGTCTGTGAGCCGGGTGTGATGTGTCCTGGATAGGGATGTCCGATATTGGCTTTTTTGCCGATATCCGATATGCCGATATTGTCCAACTCTCAACTCACCGATACCGATACCGGCCGATACCGATATGTGCGCCGGTAAACGCTTCAGGAGCGCATAGGCACTATTTCGGTGTAACGCAAGCATTACTTTATTTTTGTTGTTATGTTTTTATTTTGTCGGTTTTAAAGCCAAAAAAATCCGATACCGATATTGAATTATTATGCAGATATCGGGCCGATAATATCGGTGGGCCGATATTATCGGACATCTCTAGTCCTGGAGGATCCCGTTTGGATTTCTCCTGCAATGGGAACTGTGGAGTTCTTGCAGTGAGAGGAGAGGGCTGCCAATAATCCTCTGGGTGGTCTGGATGACTCTGGAGTTCCTCTCTCTGCGCTACTGTGCTGTTGGAGAACCATGCACAGAGGCAGTAGGTGAGGATGCTCTGTACTGTGCAGCAATAGTGGGATTTCAGATGTTGTGAGATATGTGAGATATGAGATGTAACGTGAGAATATGTGCATACATTCATCTCAGGTAGATGCGTTATGAAATCTTTCAGTTTTCAATTCCGTGGGTGGGCTCATGCGAGACATAAACCCAACGAAGATATGACTATTCGACAGACAAACAAATCCTTCCTTTGTCAGCTTATTGTCGGCTTACTTTGTGTCACTGTGTGTCTTCTTCACTGTGGTGTGCACTTTGTGGCCTGGTAACTCGTCAGTGCTTTGGATTTATTCTGTCTGCCGCCTGCTGCAGGTCGTACCTGACTCCCGCCAGGGATGATGAAGCAGAGTCTCAGAGGAAGGCCAAGTCACGCCACGCCAGGCAGACTCGCAGGTCAACGCAGGTAGAGGGTCAGACCGTCACCTACGCCCCTCACCGGCTCCGCTCACCTCTTGGTTTTAGCCGGTCTGTCAATCTGCGCCGCAGGGGGTGACGCTGACCGACCTGAAGGAGGCCCAGAAGACCTGCCCGTCCTCTCAGGACAGAGCGGAGGAGGAGGAGAGGTCGGGTCTGAGGAGAAGCTTCACGCAGGGGACGGGACTGCATCTAAGCTTGGACGAGTCCACGGAGCTGCAGGAGACGGTGGACGAGGTCAGCTCAGACAAGTCCACGCACGTCCATTTCTGGACGCATGGTGGGATTGTTTTTCTGAGCGCTGTTCTTGAATTTTGTCGGTTGCAGCAGGGGAACATTGAGTTCAGACCAAAAACCTGCACCATCTCACCAGCTGCCAGCCGTCTGTCCCCATCCTCCACCATCTCTTGTCTCCTCCTTATCTCATCTAATGCCACAAGCCCTCACACAGGTCAGAAAACGCGCTTTGAGCTGCACAGGTCAGAGATCCGAGAAATCTACACTGGAAGTAACTTTAAAATATCCGTAGATGTTGAGAGACGGTGGACAGATGAGAATGAGAACCTGGTTGAAGACGCTGCACGACCAAGCTTTGCGAGCGATGAGTGGCAGCGACCAGACGGTTCCGATGACGACGCCCCCGATGACGTCACTGAGGTACTCAGAATATCTTTTGTCCTCGCGAACTCATGGTACGATAGCTTAGCGTTTTGAAACAGTGTTTCTCGCTTGTTGCCACAAGATGGCGCCACATGACACGAAATAAGATTTTTTTTCACCTCAAATAGGAAGTTGATGATTTACTTGAGAGCTAACTGTCAAGGTCTCCTAAACATTCTCTGTCACATATTTTGTCGCTGGTTTGACCAGCATCCCTCAGCATTTTCTCTCTCCGCTCTGCTGCGTTTCCTGATTCTTGTCAGGAACTATTGAGCATGTGGTGCCATCGTTCGATTGTGCGTTTCTCCCTTCATCCCTGAAGGATCATTGTGTGTCACACAGTGGCACTGATGCCCTGATGCACTGCAGTTGTTGTTCGTGTGTGTGTGTGTGCGTGTGTGTGCGCGCGCGCGCACGAGTCCAGAGAGTCTTTGAACTCAAAGTGCCGGTGAGTGTCTCCTGGGGGACGGTCGAGAGGCGGCACAGCTTGTCACCCTCCCTCCCTTTCTCTCCTCCTCCCTCCCTTCCTCCCTCCCCCCCTCTCCCTCTTAGTCGCCATGCTTCCTCACATCACATGGCTAAAGTGTCTCTACATTCCATACCTTATTGGGCAAAAGTGAGACAGACCTTGCTCCGTCTTAGCCCGGGACTCACGGGGAGGCTGACTCGCTCTGCACTTTCACCCTCTCAGCCGAGGCTGCGAAGGAAATCTGACCTTCGGCATCGGCTGGAAATCCTCCAATCTCCGAAACAACGCTCGAAATGCGAGGCCAAGGTTCCTCAGCAGACCTTTACCAAACATGTCCACAGATTCCGATTCGCTCACAGGCGAGATCGCAGCCATCAGATCGGCGCGATGGAAGGATGGAATCCATCTGTAGTCCTCTGTGAGCCGCCTGTGGGTCACTGCCTCAGCTGTCCCGCAGGCTGGAATCTGAGGCAGGGATTTGTCGGTAACTGGAGAGTCTCTCAGCGTTAGCGAGGACTAAATCTGTCTGTGATAATCATAGAGAACGGCGTGCTTCTATCAAGAGCAGGACAGGCTGCTCAGCGCCGCCGCTGACCTCCGCCTGACCTCCGCCTGACTCGCCGTGATGATCTCAGCAGATTTTCCGCATTCGCCGAGCCGAGAAGAGGGCAGGTGCTCGGCGAGAGCGAGAGACGACAGCGACGCTGGAAACGCGCGACCGGCTCGGAAAAGGATGAATAAAAGCGGCAGAGGAAGTGAGGCCACGCTGCCCAGATTCCTGCTTTCATCTGGATGAGGAGATGGAAGCAATTAGATCCTGATGGAAGAGCTTCCTGCTCCCTCTCGGTTACTCAGCCACTCCACGCGGCTCTGGCTGCCAGAGCCGCGGCTCGATAGCAAACAGTCCAAAATAATATCACACACAGAAAGTTCCAAAAGGGCATGGTCATTCACGCGCACACACTCCCAGGCTCACGCTGAGGATAGGCCTCGCCTGACAGCCGAGCCAGTGGCCTGGATCCACTCAGGGACAAAAGAATCAACAATCACGCACACAAACGGCATCGGTGGGCGTGTTGGAATACACACGCTACGCTGGGTCGATCTTGAAGCAAAGCTCATAAGCGCCTCTGTTTATCGCCGACGTGCCGCCCGGGCTGGAAGATTTCAGGGAACAAAAGCATCGCCGTTTCTTCACATCCTCAGTCTTTTCTTTCCACCGTCACTCCTTCACTTGGCCAGGAAATGGTTGCGCTGCAGCTTTTGTGTTTTTACACGCCGAAGCCGCCCAGCAGAACTAAGCCATGGGGAGACATCGTTTCTTCTCAGTTTGTTGAAAAGTCACCCAGAATTGAACTGACAGAGTTTCTGTCTGTATTCGTGTTTTATTCTTTATTCTTTATACGTCCTCTTCCTCTCCGTCTGCCCTGTCTATCCTCTCTATCTCTTCTGATTCATCTTATCAGAGATTTGGGGGTTTTGCGAGCCGCTCTGGGCCACAAAATGTCACTCTAAAAGGAAGACAGCAGCCAGACAGCGTGCGTGCATAACAGGATCGGCGGTGTGTAATGCATCTTTTGGGAATGAAAATGAAAACAAGGGGGAAAAAAAATCTGAATTCTCTCTAATCTGCACTGCAAATGAGGCACAGCCAGAGCCTGTTGAACCAAAGTGTAAACGGCTGTGCAACAAAATGACCAAAAAGAGTGTTAATGAGGTGAGAAAATGTGAAGGATAGGACATTTTGTGTGTGTGCGTGCACGTGTGCGTGTGTGTGTGTGTGTGTTTTGCAAGCACCTGCTGTGTGAACATTGTGCAACACACGTAAACACACACACAGCAACACCACTGCATCCTGTCACACTGTGGAATTTCTTCGCAGGCTGTCCTTGTTGTTATGTTGTTGTTGTTGTTGTTGTCTGATGCTTACACCATCCGCCCTCCCGCACCCTGGGCTTTAGACCCTTGTCCGTCTCCTTCTGCCCTTTGCTCGCTGTCCACATCAGAGGACAATTTTAGCGCCATGCACAGTCTGTCCGTAGCAGAGCCTCTGGCACGCTGCCACCCAGAGCTGCCAAAAGTTGAAGAGCGCACAGAGTCCAGGGGG
>OMPJ01028895.1:0-11836 GCA_900312935.1 Carapus acus
TTCCAAAGTACCCTCAACCGGGGGTTCGCGTCCCACCCTAGGCACCCCTGTCAGCTGCCTTCCAAACTCAACCCACTAGAATGTTCAGCAACCTTCATCAAATATCATCTTTTTTTTTTTTTTTCTAGGGATGTTTCCTTTTTTCAGTCACTTATATATACAGTATATATCAAAATAAAATATAAAAAACTATATACAAAATAAATCATATAACATAGTAATATATGAGATAATACTAGATATATATGAATATGAAAAATCTCCATATAAATGCAGATATATGGATACATATAGACAATATATACACTTGTCCTCAAAATTATTCATACCCTTGTTAATTTTTGTGATTTTTTATTTTGTGGTGAAACTAATGCATTTTTGTCAAGTTTGTTTACAAATTATATGTGACCAACAAGTGAAGGAATGACCACAATACACAATTCAATTCACAATTCACCAGATAGTAATCTCGCCTAGGGCACTAAATTAGGTAGAGCCGGCCCTGTGTGTACTTATGCCAGAGTTCCCCGGTTGAGCCAAGTTGGGTGATGGTGTGTTTGTTGTGATTCTTGTGTATGTCACACGGGCGGGTAGAATGCTAACGGGTTGAACTGTAACACCCCGCCCTGTGGGACTGTCACCTTAAACAAAACTAGTGCTTCTTCTCCGTGCCATCGTCGCCCTGGAAACGGGGCAGCAAAGACGCTATGAAGACGCGTGACCGGGAGGCTGAATTAGTTTCTCCTGTCAGATACGAAACTTTTTCTAATATTAATTCCGCCGACTCTAACATTACGAACATCGAATGACTGAAACTAGAGTGTCACTTAAAAAAAAGACTCATAAGGTCTTACAAAGTTAACTTGCTGATCGACAGCTATCGTACGCAAGGGCAACAGATAGCAAACAAAACTAGCCAACGATGGCGTCAGGCAGACCTGGGATGTTAATGGCTAAAGTTATCCGAGCGGAGACAAACGGCTGTTAAAATGGGTTGGCTGCAAAGTTTTTTGAGTCATTTGACGAGATCTAAGCGACATCTACCACTCGGGTTTTCCCGGCAACCCCATAAATACTTAACAAATCAGCAACATGGCCCAACCTGGAGCAAACGCACTGGTAAATAAATATACGCTAAATGTGTCTATCATGTTCAGAAATATGCAAGTATACAGTATACTGAGAATGCAACTCTGCACTTTTATGAATGAGATACACACAATGAGCTGAGTACATTTGACTGACCAATGGATGAATATTTTCATCACACAGAAGCTGGACTGGGTGTTTGGAATGAATCCTGCCCTCCCTGTGTTCAGCCTACGAGACGGCGATCAGCTGGTAATCCTGTATGGTGGAGTGCATGTTGGCGTTATCTATAATCACACCCGAAACTCACAAATATTACTCCAGGTAAAAATCACACTCACTATACATATGTAGCCCAAAGCGGGCAACTGATGATCGGCGCACAACAACACACAAGGTGACCGAGGTTTTCTGTTCAGGGCCACTGCAACAAAGTGTCATGTTTGAGTGTGAGTGAGGACCGACACTGGCTCGCAACAGCCGACAAGGGACAGAACAGTCTGGTGATAATATGGGATGCCTTCACTGGGTAACACTCCTATATTATGACATTACACACCCACGTCGCACTCACTGAGAACCAGAAAGAAAATGAAGGCACCTGTGCACATATCAGTGCTTGCGTACATGCCATGCACACACACACACATACAAACGCACACATCCTCTCACTCTTGACATTGCTTTCTTCCTTCTTATGCTGTTTCTTGACGAACACCCCAGCGTCCCTGCCCACACCATCTTCGAAAGCCATCCTGAAGTTGGAGTGGCTGCCATGGGGTTCTCAAACAATGGCGAACTCCTGGTTACTCTGGGGGCTGGTCAGCCTCAGGTAAGTACAAAATCTGTTCATATGCGGCGCCATGCTTTGTGCCGCAGCTCCCATCCCGCTCCTATGTTGAGGACGCACAGCTGAAACTCAGTTCGAACCTCTGTGTTTTCCCTACGTTACCACATACGTTAACCAAAGTCACTCTCTCCTCAGAGTGTGTGTATTTGGGAATGGACAGTTCAAACAGAGAGGCCTTTGCACTACATAGAGCTCAGTCCTAAGTTTGGTTTCCAAGTAAGTCATCTGTGCATTAACACACAATGGTCCTGACAAACAATAGTTTGATATCCCTAAGACTAAAATCTGATCAAATTTCTTTTCAGAATTACATAGTCTTCAACCCAAACGATAGCAATCTGCTACTCAGCAGCAGCGAAATGTCGGTGTTGATTTTCAACATTGTAAGTGCCTTTGGTGATTATCCCAGAAATTACGATACTAGTTTTTAATCACAGGCATAATCGGCTTTTCTGCTTCCAGACAGATGAGAGGTTGGAACTGCTCCCGGCCAAGCTCAACAAGGTGACGACATGCGGAAAGATGTAAAGATGCGTTTCCATTTGCTGCCTTACCTTCTCCCCCCTCCCTCTCTCCCTCTCTCTCGCTCTCCATTGGCAGCCAGTGGACAAGCCGGTGGGATCGTACACCATGACCGTGTTTCAGTGGCGCAAGTCCCAAACGCTCACAGCCACCACCACTGGCAAAATCGTGGTCTGGGATCTATTTAGGAAAAAGGGCGGAAAGCTGGTGCCGACTCTCACCAATGTCATCAACCTGCAGAAGCTGTGCATCACAGTGATCACCGTGACAGAGAAGTGCGGACTGACGCCGCTGTTTTGTTGATTTTGTTGATGAGAATCTGACAGACTATTACTATTTTGTTCTTTCCTCGCAGCTTTGTCGTGACCGGCGACGTCCGAGGCTTCATACATTTCTACGACGACGACATGAAGCTTCTCTGCTCCTACAACAAGTTCGAGCTGGATGCCATTTCTTTCATCCACTTTTCCAGGAACAGCACCAGCAACGACGAGGAGGGCTACCCAGAGACTCGCACGCTGGAGGCCAGACCCATAGTCATCGAGTACGTGACATTATATCTCAATACTTCCAGGTCAAATCAGCAAAACTCCCCCTGTGATCGTACCAGACTGCACAACTGAGGCCATGTCCCTCGTGTTCTCCTCACGCCCCCTGCAGGAATTTTGTTGTATCCACAACTACGTCCACAATAATGCACGTGAAGACCAAGGGCGGCATCCCCGAGGTTCTGCTCCGTGAGCACTGCAATCCGGTGCACGCGGTGGCCTGTCATCCTGCCAAGCCCAACATGGCCATGGGCAGCCACAGCAACATTTTAAAGGTCTGGAATTACGACACCAAAGTGGTTCTGTGCAGGAGATACTTTGAGGCGCATCAGGAGATTCAGTGCCTGGCCTTTGACCCTCTGGGTGAGTACCGCTCACCGTATTTGCTTGGCTATAAGTCGTTCAGGAGTATAAATTGCATCAGTCAGAAAATACCAAGAATGGATGTCTCATTTTCAATTCAATTACCGTAATTGCAATAATTACCGTAACGTAGAAAGGTTAGTGGTGCAGGAGTAGTAGATACTACTGGTACACAAGCCTAGCGTGCCATCATGTGGTTGTCAGTGTGACAAAAATGAACATGTGACATTGTATATTCTAATGATTTCATGTATAAGTCGCATCTGAGTTTAAGACGCACCCCTCCCTGCCAAACTATGCTTTAAGGTAAAAACTAGAGATGTCCGATAATATCGGCCCACCGATATTATCAGCCCGATATTAGCATAAAAATGTAATATCGGTATCATATTTTTTCGCTTTAAAACCGATAAAATAAAAACCGATAAAAATAAAATATATGCTGTCGTTACACCGAAATAGTGCCTATGCGCTCCTGAAGCGTTTACCGGCGCACATATCGGTATCGGCTGTTATCGGTATCGGTAAATTGAGAGTTGGACAATATCGGCATATCGGATATCGGCAAAAAAGCCAATATCGGACATCCCTTGTAAAAACGTTTTGCTCCTTATCCAAGATGCTTCATCAGCTCGGTGGTCATGGGCAGATGAAAGGATGAAAAAGTGCCTCAAGGTATCGATACATGTGATGCTTAGGGCCCGTTCTCCTTCCCGATCTTAGGACAATACCTGGCTGTTGGCCTTGTAAACGGAGGCGTCTTCATCCTGAACCCAGACACCTTGGAGAATGACCCAGAGGAGTATTTCCTGGTCACTGAGGACACCATCCAGCACATCATTTTCTCCCAAGACTCAAAGTATCTGGCCACAGCGGTGAGTCCTTCAGCCCAGTGAGGGGCCGCTCCGCCAGCCCACGGCAGCCAGTCTGAGTGGCAGTTTGGGTCTCACGTCTTCATGTGCTGCGGTCATTCGAGTGCGTGCATTGATTTCCACTGACTTCATCCATGTTCTTACTCCCTCAAGGACGCTGGAAAGGCGGTGACGCTGTATTGCCTGGACACGATCGAGGACGTAACCCAATGGAGGTATCTGGCCCGACATTACTCCCACTACAAGCCCATCAAGGATCTCATTTTCGGGGTGCGCCTGGACAGCACCATGCCCAGGTTGCTCTCTCTAGGCATGGACCGCAGGCTGGTGGGCCCCGCTTCGTCCAACCTATCGGGACCGACTCGTTGCGATGTTTCGCGGACTTATTATGGTTGCGTGAATGGCAGGTGGAGTACGACCTGGAGAACAGCGAGGAGTACCACCTCCCCCTCCTGTGCATCGATCGTGTGGAACAGAGCGCGGTGCCGGTGTGCATGAGCTGGTATCCGCCTCTCACCACCGAGCAGTTTCTGATGGTGGCCAACGATCAATACAAGATGAAGCTCTACAACAGCACCACCAAGATGTGCAGGTAGGTGTGAAATGTGAGATGATCGTCCAGTCACTGCCCGGGAGGACGGAAAACTTTGACATTGTGCGTCTTCCAAAACACAGAAAGACAGTCCTGGGACCGACGTTCGGGTCCCCAGTGGAGAGAGTGATCGTTCTCCCCAAATCCACAGAGAGCAAATCGCCCTCGTATTACCAAGCCTACATTACACGAGAAAAGGTCAAACCCTCTACTTTTTTTGCTAGTTCATCCTTATGATTTAGACTTAAAGTTAGGCTTTATTTATCGTTGCTACGTAGAACAAGTTCAAGGAACGAGATTGCATATGTCAAGGTGCATATCTAGAATAAGAGAAGACATAGTGTAACATGACAAGGTGCTTGATTTTAGAATAAGGTGCCCGAGAACAAGGTGCTTATGTAAACAAGGGTCCATGGTGTGGCGTGTACCCAGTATACAATGGATGGGAACTTTCGTTGGTGGATTGAAGGATTTCAGAGCATTATCAGATAGTAAATTGACAAAACTTGGATAGTTTGGTCAAAGCAAAGGTGCATGATACAGAGGGGCCGCTCACTTCTTCCAAACCTTCTGTCTCAGATTGGGCCTGTGACTGTTCCCTGCAGGTGGGCCTCCAGATTCTCCCCCTGGACGGGAACCCCTTCAAGTCCGTGGCCCAGATCTGCCACCCCATGGGGGCGTCGTCCATAGCCTGCTCCTTCGACGGGAAGTTTGTGTTCACCGCGGGTGGATCTGACTACACGGTCCTTTCCTGGAAAACAAACGTGGAGTGAGCGTCGACCGTAATAACTGTTTGGCATGACTAGCTAGGTGAAGCGTTCTGCCGCTTACGGTGTCGTTCCTTGCGGTGATGTGTAGTGCGCTGGAGGCTGCCGCTGCCTTGGGAGGGAAGGACATGGAGCCGTTTTACACGCTGCTGGAGGGAGGGAAGGACGGATACTTTTACAGGGTGAGTAGGAAGCAATGGCAATTTTCTTGGTGAGAAAGTCACGTGGGCTCAGTTCGGGGTTCAAAGTGTCAATTGTGACACCCAACAACCAAATTCTTACCTGCTGTCCACAAAGAATGCCAACACAGTACACTATCCAGGTCAGGGTTTGGCAATCCAATATGTTGAAAGAGCCATATTGGACCAAAAAACTCAAAAACAAATCTGGCATCTGTCAAATTAGAAGCCTTATATAAGTCTTATTAATGGATTTGATATTGATTCTACAGATTTTTACAGCATTGGAATATGTCAAGAATATTTGTGTCATATTTGTCCTCCCTGATAAACCATGATAAAACAAAAATTTTATATTTTCCCCCCATTTTTTTTCATTATCATACATTTTTGAAAATGCTCCAGGAAGCCAATAGGGCGGCGATAAAGAGCCACATGCGGCTACAGAGCCGCGGGTTGTCGACCTCTGATCTACGAACATACACAATATAAACAAGCAGTATGAAAACAGTCAAAGTCTAGAAATAGGTGAATTTGCAATAAATGCTGTTTGGAAGAGAGCTTGTGAGAAAGCAAAATAGAAATATAACTGTTATAGCAATATTCTCCTTCCCAGCTGTTCATCATCACTAATACCAAATGTTGGAACAACACAATGGAATAACGCAATCTGATGGTGTGAGCGTATGATTACTGCTTGTCGGCAAAGAAAGATTTATTCAATTGTCAGACGCGGGCATGACGCGGTTCGGACGACTCAGCAAGTTTTAGATCACTTAAGTCTGTGTGAATAGCTTAATGTCTCACTGGATGCGCCAAAAATCCACAAATTTTATTTCATGACGATCCTGCAAGAGGTGCCGTTTTTGTTCTGTACGGACGTTTGCTTTCTCTCCCGAGGAAATGGAGGAATTCTTCGTTTTCTGCCAAGTGCGCTATCAGGGCATCGATTACATGAAGAAGAGGGATCTCACCAACAGGATTCCTCTGTCAGAGATGCCCTTCCTGATGAGGGCTCTGGGCGTCTTCCTCACCGAGAGAGAGGTAAAGACGAGATGAGATGATGTGCCGCGGCTCTGCAGTGAGTCACCCAGAATGTCGGCGGCGTTCTGACGGTTGAAGGCAGACGCGTGCTGACAGCCATCGTGGTTCTCTGCCTCTCCCCAGATCGAGGACATGGAGAATGAAGTCAAATTCGGCAGATATGCCGAAACGGGAAATTATGTGACGGAAGTCAACTTGGAGGAATTTATCAAGCTCTACATCAACCACCGGCCGGCCTTCAACATCTTCGCCGACGAGCTCCTCCAGGCCTTTGACACGCTGGCTGTGGACAGCGGCTCTGGACAGATGGCGCTCCAGAGAGACGAGATGCTGGAGCAGCTTCAGGTCCAAGGTGGGGCCTGACCCGCCTGATAGTGAGGAGGGTGCTGATGTCGGGGGCGTGTGCGTGATTTGGGTGTGGTTTGTTGACAGGAGAGCACATGACGGAGGACGAGGTGGTGGACAGCTTCAGCATGCTAGCGGGCCTCAGCGAGCAGGACCTGGACAAACCAGACGGTACGTCCAAAAGAGGAAATAGTCGCGGCAAGGGATTAATTTTGCTGATTTGTGTGTGTATTCCAACTCTCTGGTTTGTGTGTGTGTGTGCAGTTGCAGATTCAGAATATTCACTGGAGAGCTTAATTCCAACAGAGATACCTATAGAGACGTTTACGGGACACATCCTGGGCCTCCCGTCCTGTGCGGTGCAGACGTACAGGCCGTCCTCTGCAGAGTGAGGCTGCCCAGATTCGGTTTCACTGCGGCTCGATGACTTTAAGTGTCTGAAGCTCATCCAGGACACAGAAATAAAGGAACATTGACTGAACAGCTGACTTTTCTTCATTTTCAGCAAGACACGGCATCTAAATATCGTAATGAAAAAAATCTATTTAATTTTTTGTGTTGTGGGTTTAGGTTTAAGGGTTAAGGTTAGGGTTAGCGTTAACAGTAACCCTTAAGGGTTGGGATTTAGGGTTGGGTTTATTTTTAACCTTAACCTTTACCCCCAACCTTAGCCTTAAGGGTAAGGGTTAACAATAACCCTTAAGGTAAGTGTTGGGATTTATGGTTAGGTTTATCGTTAACCTTAACCCTAACCCTTGCCTCCAACCTTAACCTTAAGGGTAAGGGTTCACTATAACCCTGTGCGTAAGGGTTGGGATTCAGGGTAAGGATTGTTGTTAACCTTAACCCTAACACTCGCCCTCAACCTTAACTTTAAGGGTTATTGTTAACCCTTACCCTATCTCTTAATCCAAGCCCTAACCTTAACCCTAACCCTACTTTTCACCCATACAATACCACTCAGTAACCAAGTATTGTCCATTACTGCTCCCTTTGAATAGAGTTCCACACTCACACTCTCGAGTGCACAGCCATGAAACAGCCTTACAAAAGTAGGGTCCGGTTTAACTTAACTACAGCACAGAAGAATGAACACAGAGGCGCAGCTGTCACACACAGAGTCTTACAGTGTCCTGCTGCACAATTTTGTCACTTTTCCAATGTAAGTTGACCTCCTAATCGAACGTTTCATAAATAGAAAGTGTCGGGTCAGTTTGAGGAGCATCCTGCCCCGTCAGAGCTGGTGTTCCTTTACCGGGGAGAGGTCGGGATGGGCTCCACACAGCCGCAGGCGGCCACGGAGGCTCCACAGACAAAGGCTCCACAGAGAAGCCAGGCCATGTTCGCCTGCCGCCGCCCCGACAACGCTCCCCAGGACCAGGAGGACAGACATGGGGACATTTTTACCACTGACAAAGGACTCAAAATCACTCATTTGATGGAGGTCGTGGAAAAAAGGAAGAAGTCGTGGATGAAGAAGCTCCTCGGTTTTTTGACGCTTGTGTGTCTCAAGCAAGGAAGGGAGGAGAAACCAATGACCCAGCAGCCTGTGCTTACAGACAAGGAGGATGCAGCAGAGGAGTGGATAAAGAGGGACTTCAGCGGAGAGGAGAAGTGGGCGCAGGAGGAGTTGAAAGATGATCCCATGAAGCAGACACTCAGCGAGGACATCGAGAGACAGACTGAGGAGGGTTTGGAGCAGTGTGAATTGAAAGAAATCGGCGATGGCGTGCCAGAGGTGGACAGGATTAAGCAGCAGTCGTGGGAGACAAATGAGGTGCAGCAGCTGGCTCGGACTGAGGAGGATTCATTGGAGAATTTTGCGGAGAAGCAGCCGGCGGAGGAGGGCAAGCAGAATGAGGAGGACAAGAACACGGAGAGGAAGATAGAAGAGGAGTCAGATTTGGATGTATTCAGGGAGGAGGCGGTAAAAGAGGATCCGCGAATGGCTGAGCCGAAGAGGAGACGAAGGAGGAGGGGGTCGAGGAGGACCCAGAAAAAGAGAAGGAATCAGCGGAGGAGGACAAGGAAAAGGAAATCAGGACGCTAAACTGGATGATGATTGTTTTTCTACCTGTGGTGTCATCCACAAAAATCTGTTAGAATTGCCCTTACAATGTTGCTGCTGATTTGTGACTTGATTTATTTGTGCTGACTCAAAAGACTTGTTGAAAAACTTGTCCTGCAAGTATTGAGTGTTTGAGCGAAAAGGAACACTGCTAGTGTATAACTGACACTGTTTACATTCTTGGTTTTCACCAGAATGTGTGGCTGGACAACCAAAAGCAAATACACCTGCGGTTGAACTGTAAGTAGTTTCATAACAGTGAATTGATGGGTGCATCTACGGTTACAATACAATGAAAGAGCCTCGACGTGATCTGTGGATGCGCATGTGCAGCCTCTCAATGTTATTATCTCGTGCTACGTTCGAGCTCCCGTCAGAAAAAAAACATGGCGAACAGTTGACGTAAACATCGCAGCACCGTTTTCGGTTTTCAGTGCACACGGTTGAATTTCATGTTTACCCGCAGTGTTTAATTGTTCCTTGTACGCAAAGACGTGGCAATAAAATCCGAATTCTTCCCCTGAGCGGGGCTGTCAGTGTGAAATTTCTGCTTACACAAAATAGATTTCCTGTTTTTCAGACGTACATGAACTCATCAACAATCCCTACTCATTTGTCCTCGGAGAGGGCGGGGCTATGACTCTAGCCAATCAGCGTCGCCGTCGGTGTTGGAGCTTCCTGTTTCTCACAGCCAGAACACTGTGTGAGCACTTTTTGTCAGCTGGTTTCTTGCTAATGTCAACTTAAACAACTGGATAGCAACAAGTCCGTCGGGACTCGGTTACCCCCTGTAGTGCAGGTTAGAAATGCTCAAACCTCGAATTTCAAGGCAGCGGCTCGCGATTGACCAACTTTAAGGGATAGCGTGAAACTTTAAACCCCTTTTTCCCCCCAGCACAGCAGACGAGGCTGATGAAAGGGGGGCTTTGACCGTGCTAGCTCGGAGGCTAGCGTTAGCCCATTCCTCCCGAACATGGCCAACAGAGAGGCATCCTCACGATACAAACATCGGCGGCCACCTATGAGCGTCAAACAGGAGCAGGATGACGACTCCGACGTGGAGGAGCCCCACTTGGGGCTCAAGAGGTCGGACGGGCGGGAGTCGCAGATCATCCACAGCGGACACTTCATGGTGTCGTCGCCCCATAGCGAGCACCCCCCGAAGAAAGGCTACGACTTTGACACGGTCAACAAACAGACGTGTCAGACGTACCACTTCGGCCAGAGCAGCCGCTCGCATTTCTCCATCGACGCATCGCTCACCAAGCTGTTCGAGTGCATGACGCTGGCCTACAGGTAAATCGAGTGGTGTGTGGGAACGCAGACGCCTTGAGGGTGGGTCACACCTCGCTGGATGAGGAACACACACACACGCAGATATGGGACATACACACACTCGCACGGGACCTGGATGCGAGCAGTCACGAGTGCGTCTTATTTCTGACTTCCTTTCCAAAGTTTCCGCGTTTGCGGTCAGCACATTGTACAAGTTGCTCGCATACTCTGCACTGACAGGTTAAGATAACAAATCATGTCTGAAAAGGACACTCCTGCAATTTTGGAGCTAGTTGTCGCAGGCTGTGACGTCATAAGCGATGTCAGTGCGCCTCCCCGCCCTACAAGGCCTTTGTCATCAAGGATTTGTTTCCTGGAAACTCTGACCCATTTTAAGTCCGTTTGTTGTTTGCTCTCAGAATTCCAAGTTCATTCAAGTAGTTGCATGTCATTTCCCTCCCCCCATGAATGTAATGATCACCATCACATCTTCATCTTCATCACAACTGGCCATCAAGGAAGAACAACTGAATTGTATTTTGTACTTTTCTTGGTCAACTCTAGCATCCAATTTCAAAGCGGAAAAGTTATTGCAGCAACTGCTGCTAGTCTCTCCTGCTTGAATGGTTCTCCTGTCACACTCGTGTTTTCTTATCATGCAAATGCAAATGGCGGCCACGGCCACGACCTGCAGAAGATAAAATGTCATTCATCCCCCTGAATGAGGCCGTTGTTTGTCGGGGTCACGGCGGGGGTCACAGTGGCGGGACAAAGCACGTCTGCGCTCAGTTTCTATGGCGTTGTGCATTGATTCAGGCATAAATTGAGTCTTTTCCATCTGTCTACACCGGCATCATCCTTAATTCCCTCCCAGCTTCTTCCTGGACATGTTGATGGAGGCTGCTTGCACAGAATAAGACCATCTTGATGCATATCACTTTGTCTCCCGCCAGATATTTTGTGTTTTCCAAGATTGAGGGATCCGTTAAGTCAAGTGTGAACACGATATGAGTATTGCCCCCGAGAAACCAGGTTTTGGCAGTCAGCAGCACGCCCTGCTTATTGACTAATAACCAGAATTATGCTGGATCAGATTCAAAATCAGGCAGATTTCTACAGAGCGTGGCGTCTGGCACCATAAAGGACAGGTGTGTGTTTGGCCCACTGCCACAGGGTTTAATATTGTTTGAACAAGTCAACTGTCGCTCTCCACAAATCTCTCATCATTACGACAGACGCTTTGACCCGTCTGAACCAAACTCAAATTCTCCCGTGTTGCCTGATTCAAGCCTCGGGGAATGTTGGTGGGCTGGTCCAACCTG
>OMPJ01028895.1:13614-27064 GCA_900312935.1 Carapus acus
CTCACGCGCTCTGTCTGTCCGTCTCGTCCTCCAGCCCACGCGGGGAACGCCGACATGATCCAGCCCGGGCTGATCCCCTTGCAGCCCAACCTGGACTTCATGGACTCCTTCGATCCCCTCCAAGGTAGCAGGAAGCCCCCGCGGCGCCGGTAGCGTAGCTCCCGCTAACGGTGCACAGCGCTCTGCGGGAACCAAGCGCACATTTCCGAGTTTAACTCTGCTGCAGCCGTTGGCTACGCCCTAACGCTTGGAAGGCAAAGCGCGGTAGTGTGGTTTTGATACTAACCTCTAGCTAACATAGAGACTCTTGTTCCAGACTTATTTCACAGCCTCCGTCAGCCCGCCTTCCCCTCTGTCTCTCCCACTGCACCGTCTGTCACCCCTCTGCCAAGCAGCAGCTCTCAGTCGCAGGTAAACACCCACTAACGCACACCCCCACACCCACCAGACCTCTTTCCCCGCAGATCCAGAAAACTAGCCTGCAGCTGTAGCAACAGTACCCAGATGACGATTATGCTAACTAACGGTGGAGCTAAAGCCAATTTCAGACTGCAGGGCCGTATTTCTGTCAGATGGAGAATTGGACTGAAACACCTGTTTGTGTTTATCGTGGCACTGTCCAAAAAGCTTGAGACCGCAACAGGCAGCACAGGCTCCCAAAAGCGAGTGTTGAGGTGGTGTGTGAAAGCAGCTGGAGTGAGAGCGGCTCACCACCGAGTGTCTCCACATCCGCAGGAACACATTTGTGTGATGTGTGATGGGAGGTGAAGTGTGTGTGTGAGTGTGAGTGTGTGTGTGTGTGTGTCTCAGAATGATTCGCAGATGGCCCGAGCTGTTAGCGTACACACAACTTCTGCCAGTGCAGATAAGGCCGGATGAGTGTTGTGCAAGTCAAGGTCACCCCAGCGTGTGTAAGTGGTGATAGTCGCGGCCTGGTACGCCAAAAGCGATGCAGGAATATAAATATAATGTCCTAAATTGCATATTCATGACTTAAGACAGCTAAAAATTTGATTTATGGGTGTGTTTGTGAAATGTGCATTGAATCGCCCGCCATATTTCTCCATCGCATGGGCAAGCTGTACGTTTGAGGTGGAGTGGCCACCAGGGGGCGGTAGATCTGTAGCCATGAAGGCTTTAGTTATTTGGTGTTGTTATGGTAACTGGTCAGGTCAGAGGAGGTTCAGCAGGTTCCCCAAAAAAGTCAAACTAAACTGCAGATGTTGACATGTCGGCCATTGTTTTCATCAGTAGGGAATCCTGAGTTCGCTCAGCTAATGTGACCTTTGACCCCAGGTCTTCTGTAGATGCCTTTTTCCCTACGTCTCCCAGCTCACTGCAGACTAAGCCTGTTGTGTTCTTGTTTGGTGTCTCGGCAGGTCCAGCTAATGTCTCCCATGCAGCTTAACTCGGACCACATCGCCCCCCCTGTCCCTTTGTCCATCCCGTCTCCCATGTCCACTCAGGCGGGCCCGGCCAGCGACGATGCCGGCGGTAGCGGCAGCAGGACTCCATTTTCGCAAAGCTACCTGCCTCTATTCCCCAGGCAGGTGGACACCAGAGACCCATCCGTCCCCTCCGTGTCTCCGTCCCTATCGCACGATACTTTGGTCCAGTGTCTCCCGGGCCAGGAGACGCTAGTCCCCTCACCCTTGGACGCTTCCTCAGGCATGGATGGCGGCGTGGCGTCCGTGGTCACCCACACCTCGTCCTCCAGCGTCACATCCAGCGCCGCCGCCACCACCTTCGACCACGGCTCCAAGTACAGGTCCATGTCCGTGTCCGCTCAGCCCGCGCCCGTCCCGGCCCAGCTGCAGCCCCAGGCTCCCCCGTCCCCGTCCCCGTCCCCGGTCCAGCAGCCTCAGACGTTTGCCCTGCCGCGCCCAGTTCACGGCTCCGGTGCCAACAAAAGCCGCCCCGTGCAGCGGATCACCCACGCCAACACCATCCCGTCCTCACAGATCATCCTCACAGGTGTGTCCAGCCGTCCTCAGGGGGAGACGGGCCTCATTTACCCATCAGACACACACAGACACACACATCTACTTAATACTATTTGCTGCATAAATGCACTGATATCAGATATACGTCTGTCGTATGCCTGCTGTCCTGGGTTTCTGCCACTAGATGGTGCTGTTTCGCCCTTTTATACACTCAGTTGCTGGCACAAGTCTCAATTCCGCCCTGCTTGCTCGAGGCTCAGGCAGAGGTTGCAGAGATTTAAGCAAATAAAGACAAATACTCACGCTCTTGATTGTCAAATCACATAATCAGTGCATTGTTTTGACACATCATGTCTGACTAACGTCCCTCCGGATGACTTTGTGTGTCATTCTGCTCTGTTTTATGAACAGGACAAACATAATTTTTGCTGTTAAACGCACTGTGTGTTAGATGCGATGTTTGTGTTGATGCTGGTGGTGAGGCCTGTTACCATGGATACTGACACTGCCCCCCCCAACCCCTAGCTCCTTTCCCAGGTCACGCCAACGCGGTGATCGTGACTCCCACACCTCTGAAAGCGGACGGGCTCCCCAGTCCGGGCGTGGTCCTGGCCCCCTCCGCCCTGGGCGCCGTATGTTTCCTCTCTGACGCCGTTCCATCGCTTGCCGCCGTTCATCTGTGCAGCCTTTGCCCTCTCTCATGTCTCACAGGCACCGGGGTTCCACGTGGTGCCCAAGACGCAGAAGTCTCCCCAGCTGATCGTCCCCAAAGAGGAGACGTATTCAGGCGGCGGCAAGAATCAGAAGCCCTCCTCCAGCGCCGGTGAGCGTCTGTCTGCCACAACTTTAACTCGATATTCACAACTCGCCAAAATAACGTCTGCGGTCTCCAGTCCACAGCCGGCCAGGCTCAGGTCAGGGTTCGCCCTGTGGCCTGGACCAAGTACCGAGCCCAAAGTCGCCGCTAGGGGGCAGCGGCAGCGGTGGGGGCTGCACCTCGCTTTCAAAGAACGAAACCAACCAGGTGTGTGTTTGCAGAGAAGCAGCACCGAAATTAGCCCCGAGCTATAAATGATGTCACGCTGCTGTGTTTGAGGTTTTTACTGTGGCGTCTCCCGTGTGGTCATGTGACAGAGCCGCAGGGTGACCCACATCTCTGCCGAGCAGAAGAGGCGATTCAACATCAACATCGGCTTCAAAACGCTCTGCAACCTGGTGCCCTCGCTCAAGGCCCAGTCCAACGTGAGTCTGGCAGACGGGCCGGGAGGTCGGACAGAATCCTCCATTTTATTAAGTTAGACTCACTGTGCATCAAAACCAAAAGTGGTTAAATCCCCAGAAAGATATAAAACTGTGATGTTCATGAATATTTACGTGGTGTAGAAGTAGTGGTACTAATTGTAGCACAAGGAGTAGAAGTAGTAGTAGTGGTAGTGGTGCTGGTGGTGGTAGTACTTGTTGTGGTGGTGGTAGTAGTGGTGGTAGAAGTAGTAGTAATGAAAGTAGTAGATGTAGTGGTAGCAGTTGTTGTTATCCAAGTAGTAGTGGTAGTTGTAGTTATGGTGGTAGTTGTAGTCGGGGTGGTGATAGTAGTGGTAGACGTAGAGGTGGTAGTAGCAGTAGTAGTGGTAATAATAATTGTAGTAGTCGGAGTAATAGCAGTTGTACCAGCAGTGGTGATAGTAGTAGTGGTGGCAGTACCAAAAATAGTAGTGATGGTGGTAGCAGTAGTAATAATCGTGGTGGTATTGATGGTAATAGTAGTAGTGCCACTTGTAGGAATGGTAATCATAGTAGTGATGGTAGTAATAGCAGTTCTAATGGTGGTATTGATCGTAGTAGTTAGAGTATTGGCAGTGGAAGTAATGTTATTAGCGGTAGTAATGGTAGTAGAAGTGATGTTAATGTAGTAGTGGTGGTAGTAATATTAGTAATGGTAATGGTAGTAGTAGGTTTGGTCGTAATAATTGTAGCACTGTTAGTGATGGTAGTAGTAGTGGTAGTAGTAGCAGTAATTATAGATTTTGTAGTAATGTTAGTAGTGGTAATAGTACTGTAGATGTAGTGGCAGCAATAGTAGAAGTGGTTGTTGTAATAAAAATTGGTAGGATGGGTTGTAAAAATAGTAGTGGTGGTAGTAATGGTAGTAGTAATAGTAGAGGTGGTGGTTGTTTTTGTTGTAGTGTGTGTTGATAATTCTCCTCCTTGTCTCCGTGTGTGTGTGTGTGTAGATCACCAACGCGGTGACCCTTCAGAAGACGGTGGAGCACATCGGGAAGCTGCAGCTGGAGCGTCAGCAGCTTCAGGAGGAGGCCCGGCGGCTGCGAGAGGAGATCGAGGAGCTCAACTCCTCCATCAGGTGCGTCCGCCCGCCACACCGCGGCACACTCCAGCACACTCCGGCCGTCCCACAGGTGACGCCCGCGCCGCCGCCGTCCTAACCGCCGCTCTCCCGCCGTCTCTGTGCCGCAGCGTGTGTCAGGAGCAGCTCCCGCCCACCGGCGTCCCCGTCATGAGGCATCGCTTCGACCACATGAGGGAGAAGTTCGACGACTACGTGAAGAGCCGCACCCTGCAGAACTGGAAGTTCTGGATCGTATCTTTCACACACCTCCTCATCTGCCCTTTTACACACACTGCCTTTTTGTAAACGTCTCCTTCATGACGGTGTCCGTTATGGGGCCTTGACCTTCATCCACTCGCAGTTCAGCATCATCATCAAGCCGCTGTTTGAGTCCTTCAACGGCATGGTGTCCACGTCCAGCCAGGCCGAGCTGTGCCAGACCACGCTGCAGTGGCTGGAGCAGCACTGCTCCCTGCCCGTGCTCAGGCCCAGTGAGTACCGCACACACACACACACGCACGCACACACACACACACACACACACACACACAAGCACATCACCACAGAGTCCTCACCATCTCTACTACTATCTGTCGCCTCTTCCTGCCTGAACAAAGCTGAGTAATGGCAGGAAATGTCACCCCGGCCTGTGTGTGTGTGCGCGCGTCTGTGTGTGTGTGTATGTGTGTGTGTGGGTGTCCCTCTAGTGACGAAACAAATGTTTGGTTTTGATTCACCCAGACTAAAAGCTGCTAGGACTTCCAGAGACGTCATGGCTCTTCCTCTTTCCGTCCGGCCTGCAATTTCTGTATCTCTGTCCAAACTGTCCCCTGGTTGACATGTGGACGTGTCTGTCTCTCTGTTTATGTCCCCACAGTCCATATACACACCTCACAGGTGTCTCGGGATTAAATTGACAATGTAGTTTGTGTTCATTGCCGCACATAGCTGTTGTATCCATAACTGGCATTTAAGATAAGGTTAAGATAAGGGCTTTGCTTAGCCTCACTCTCTCTCCCCTCCCCCCACAGTGGTTCTCAGCACGCTCCGCCACCTCAGCACCACCACGTCCATCCTGGCCGACCCGTCCCTGCTGCCCGAGGAGGCCATCCAGGCCGTCACACACTCCCACGGCCGCTGAGGAGGCTGCGGCGCGTCCACAAGGTGGCGATGGCGTCCCCCCCCTCCCGGGACAAAGCGGAAAGAGACACGCAAACAAAATCCAGACAAACACGCATGTTTACCTGTCAGCAGCCGGACAAGGTCGGTCCTCGTGTCTTCCACACACACACATACACACTCTCGCCTTTACTCGTGCCGCACGAGACGGGATTTACCTCTGAAACGCAACAAAACAACAACAAAGACTCTGGAAAAGGGAAATATCGACCCGCCACGCCGTCGCTTAAAGGCTGGGACGCGTTTGTCCCTCCGCAGAGACGAGACGGACGCGGGCTCTGTTACGGCGATATGATTTGTTTATGTTTGTGGAGGCACTGCGACCCAATCAGATCTTTGCATGTTGTGGGCTTTGTTTTGTTTTTTTTGTTGGATTTTTTCTAACTCGTTGAGTCGGGTTGATTAGTTTTGTTATTGTTTTTCCAGGTAAATGTGGCGGTTTCTGGTGTCCCTGCGTCCAAACTGATTGTTTTTGGCTCCACTACCTAGAGAGGGGGAGATGGACAGACAGACAGAGGGTGAGAGAGAGAGAGAGGGAGAGCAGAGGGAGGGAGGGGGAGAGAGAGAGAGAGCAGACCCAGGTGTTTGTTCAGGCCACATCGCTGGTGAGCAATGTTACTCAGTGGGGGGCGCTATTTTGTTTTTGTTTTTCCAACCTGGTGGTGAGTTTGTAAATAAGTGTCCTTCGTCTACTCAGCACATCAACTCAATCGCAAATATTTTCTAGTTTATTTCCATGTAAGCGTGTCCAAATCTCTAAATCGCTGTTTACGCCAACGGGCCACATCCCTCAACACCTATTGGAGGATGGTGCTGTCAATCAATGCTACCGATGCTATGATTGGTCGCGATGTATGTTGTCCAACCAATGAAGATAAACAGCCTGGGCACAATTAAAATGTAATCTTACGGGAGGGAAAACACAAAATGAAATGGGAAATTAGCGAAGAATGGCGTCACAAGCCACAGCAGCCACTGGCGGACATTTTTACTGTTAGATCAACATTGTACGCGCACTTGGATTGAAACATGCCATGTATGTGGCGTGTGTTGCCTGTTTTTTGTTGTTTTGTTTAGTTTTTTCCGGTATTTTCAGTCACTGTGCTGCATGCTTGACGTTCACATTTCTGCCTGAATGTGCGGAAACTTAGCCGAGGGTGCAGACTGACACCAGAGCGCAAATCTGGACGCGTGTCCTCCATATGTAACGCGACCGTCCAGCGCAGCAGATGGAGGCTGGAACCGGCCTCCCTCTCTCCGTCTGTGCCTCTCCCTCCATCCCCCCATCCCTCCATCTCGGTCACTCAGGGCTGCACTGCTGAGCATTCACTTTATACAACTACGAACAAACATCAAGTCAGGATTCTACTCAGCTGTAACACTGTAAGCTGCGTGTGAGTGTGTTTGTGTCAGAGTGTGCGCGCGCGCGTGTGTGAATGTGAGCGCATGTTTGTGTCAGATTTGAATTGTTGACGTCGTTGTTTGTGCCGCGCGACACGCGGCCGCCGCAGCAGGCGAGAAGCCGCGACGACCTTTAAGGGCTCCGGGCCGCGGCGCGGTCTCCATCGCGCTCGGCCCGTCTCGCGCTCCGCTGTCTCCGTCTCGCTCCCTGTGTCCCCTCGCCGCCTGAGAGGACTTTGGGCGCAACCTAGCGCAGAACAAGCGCGTTTACTCCAGAGACGCACGGCAGCCCCCACGGGCCTTCGAGAGTTCTGACGAATTAGCAAACCCCAGCTGAAGATTTGTGTGTGTGTGTGTGTGTGTGTGTGTGTGTTTATACTTGATTTCTTGCGGGTGAGAATAATTTAATTGCTGAAAGAGTTTTTCCTTCGGGAGATCCCTCTCGGCAGTCCTCAAAGACGAACACTCCTGAGCTTTATACACTGCGAGTGTGTGTGCCGAGCGCGAGAGAGTCCAGACGAATGATCGTATTTATGACTGAAATCCTCTTGTTTCACTTGTGTGTGTGTGTGTGTGAGTGTGTGTGTGTGTGTGTGTGTGTGTGTGTGTGTGTGTGTGAGATGCAATGGCGTGGGTGTGTGACTGTGCCGGCAGCTCGGGGATAAAATGACTTCTACACAATTTTGGGCTTTGCAGACTTTGGTCTGCGGACTTTGTTTCTTCCTGACTTTGTCATTGTATTTGCTTTGTGTTGAGAAGTAAAGATATTTTCTTATGCTTCACATGAGTGTTTTTTATTCCCTGAAGACTTTCACAGTAATATAAGACAGTAAAAAGTACTTATAAATATACATTTGAAATACCTTGTTTGTTTTGGGTCGATACTTAATTTAGAATAAATTATTATTCCCGCTCGGGGGGCACTTTACTTGACGTTCTTTAAAATAAATAAATAATAATAGAAATTCTCAGTCACACGTCTTCGCTCAGCCTCTGCAGGAGACACCTGGCGTACAGAAACTTCTCCATGTCGTCCTCGAAGTCCGGCAGGCTGCAGGAGGAGTTGGCAGCTCCGGCTGCGGCTCCGGCTCCCCCGATCCGCTTCTCCACGGCCCTGCTGCTCTGGGCGACGCTCAGCAGCTCCGGGGCCAGCTCGGGGATGAGCCGCGACATGTGCTGCAGGCGGCAGCGGAAGGCGGCCAGACGCTCGGCCAGCAGGGGCTGCAGACGGAGCTCGTCCAGCAGGGCCGAGTGTGCCGGCATGCAGGCGGGCTGGCGGAGGGCTCGGTCCTGAAAAGAGGGCAGAGGAGCTCGGTCAGGTCGCGTGATCGCTCGGCATCCTGCCGACGGCGCCGCAACGTCCGCCGGCGATGAAATCGTCGATCTGAAAGATCTACAGCGGACGTAGTTTCACAAGTTTTTAAATTCTCTGTGTCCAATCAGTGATTTTCAAAATCAGCCTCTCTCCAGAATTCTGACTCCAGAATTCGAAGCTCACCAGCTCTTCCATGGCCGCCTGCATCTCCTCCATCATCTCGCTGAGCGTGGAGCCCACGGGGTCGTTGACCCCCTGCGGAGTGGGGCCGCCGGTCGCCGGGCCGAAGAGGAGGACGAGGAGGACGAGGAAGAGGCCTGCTGCTGAGAGGGAGTGAGGGAAGACATCGCAGTCAGGCACGCAGGCCCCAGGGAGAGAGTTAGAGGGGCACACACACACACACTCACACTCACCCGAGCTGACGTCCATGGTGGCTGAGGTTGGGGTGATGGTCTGCGAGGAAGCTCAGGTTGTGCTGCGCCCTTCGTCCTGCGCCGTGTTTTGGAGTGAGGTTACATCTCGAGGGCTTTTTGAAGACGTTTGTTTAAGATAAACATCTTCAAGAATCTCCAGGCAATTCCACCTTCACTCCGAGAATAGTGAGGATTCCACCGCGGCCCTCCGTGTCGTCACACTCTCGAGGGCGAAGAAGATTAGGTGCCGCCGCCGCCACCGCTGCTGCTTCTTCGCTATCAGGCCATCGTCAGATAAACAAGGTGTCAAAACACAAACGCACCCACCACTTGTTTCTCTTTTTGGATGGGAATTCACCAATGCGTACATAATTTCTGACAGAGCAGCAAAATTCCATTCTTTGGCTGCTGTGACGTTTCATTGATGGTTGATCAAAGTGAGTTAACAACAATTTTACATTTACATTATCAGAGTAATAGGAGTAATGATACAATTGCAAAATAAAGATTAACAAATGATATCTGTGTAATGTTTGAAATAATGCACTTGTTTGTTCATTTGTTTGTCTCTCTCTGCCTATTTATTTATTTATATATTTACTCATCCATCCATCCATTTATTTATTTATTTATTTATTTCTCTATTTCTCTATTTATTTCTCTATTTATTTATTTCTCTATTTATATTTATCTGTAGAAAACTCGTTATTTCTTATTTGTTCCGTTTGCTCTTTCTGCTGGCATTACACGTGAAAACCATCATCAAAAATAAAAAAAAAAAAGAAAAAGAAAAGGATAGATTGATGTCAGAGCAGGGGAAAAAAATCCAATTAATGATTGAGTCACATGACACCTTTATTCATCAATAAAAATTGGTGATAAATACATCAAATAAATAGATACATAACGTTGCCAGACGAACTAAGAATTCACATAAATATATAAATAAAGTGGTCACATTCAGACATGATAGATTGATAAATTAAGAAGTTATTCACTGTAAACATGCCACTTTGCTGCAAACCAACGTGTTGTTATTGTTTATCTAGAGCCGCAGATCGCAGCGGGTCTGCCTGGTTCCCCTGAATCCCTCCACCCACCTCCTGACGGAGAGAAAGATCTGGAAGCAGGCCACCCTCCTCTGGTACTCGTCTGCGATGGCGGGCGGCATGGCGTGTTGTTGTTGGCACGGCTCGGGAAACGCTCGCTCGAAGTGCTGCTGGAACTTCCTCAGGTGTTCCAGGACGACCTTTGCCCTCTGCAGGACTTGCGGCCGCTGCTCAGCCGGCCAGGCCGGCCGGACGTACGGCCCCAGAGCCCGCAGGTGGAGCTTGACGGCGCAGGCCGAGGCGCGGAGGAGGGCGGCGGAGGTGTTGGAGGTCGGCACGGTGACGCCCTCTAGTGGCTGCAGGCCTTTGGGCGGGCGGGTCCTGTTCAGCAGCCTCATCTGCAGCGGGCACAGTCAAAGGTCAGCACCACAACTTGGGGTCACTCAGGCAAATATGCGGCAGGGTCATGTACGTGTGTGTATGTGTGTGTGTGTGTGTATGTGTGTGTGTGCGCGCGTGAGAGTGCACACTCACATATCCCTGCTCTGCGTGCAATAAGTCACAGTACGGCCACTCCAAACGCTCCCTCAGTATGTCCAAGGGCGGCTGGACGGCTCTGCTGGTTGCCATGGCAACCTGCATCATTAGGACAAGGCAAAGCAGGAGGACTGCAAAGACAAGAAAAGATAAATAGATAAATAAATAAATAAATAGATAAATAGATAAATAAATGGTGGATAGATAGATAGATAGATAGATAGATAGATAGATAGATAGATAGATAGATAGATAGATAGATAGATAGAGTTAGTAAGTAAACGAACAAACAAAATAAAAATAGAAATAAGAATAAGAATAAAAACAAGAATATGAAAAAAAAAGAATAAAAATAGAAATAAGAATGAAAATAAAAATGAAAATACAAATAAAAACAAAAACAAATAAACAAAAATGAATTAATAACCAAGTCAGCGAGAGATGGAGGACCAAACGGGTTCCGTCAGGATGTGTTTACCTTTATCAGGAGCCATGCTGGGACCTTGTGTGTGATTGTTGCCCCGTTGTGTGTGTGTGTGTGTGTGTGTACGTGTTTGTGTGTGCGTGTGAGTCCTGATAGCATGGCACACTCTTTATAAGTAAAGATGGGATTTTTTCTTGTGGTACTGAGTCAGTGGATGACGCCTGCAGGCCTCTGTGGCGTGTTGGTGAAGGTTTCTGGTCGTCAGATGTGGTGGGGCAGCGCCACACGGACGAGAAGTTGCTCGTCTGATGGCCAGATTAGACGAGACCATGCCCCGACCCACAGCTTCCCGAAGCTCAGGCGGCACCATGCCTCATCTGCATACCGAGGAAGTGTTTTCAGGCCTATTTAGCAACTTTGGTGTGTGTGTGTGTGTGTGTGTGTGTGTCAAGGTCTGTTTGCTGTGCTAATCTAGGTCATGTAGTTCTACCGCAGTGACAGGAAGTCAGGCAGGATTCTGCTCAGGTCATGAGCAACATGTTCAACACACATGACCGAGAAATCCTCCCACATGTCAACGGACAACCGTTCTTTCATTTGTTCATCCATCCATCCATCCATCCATCCATCTAGCCATCCAGCCATCCATCTATCTATCCATCCATCCACGCATTCATTTAGCCGTTCATTCGTTTACTTATTCACCCATTCATGCGTTCATCCATCCATCCATCCATCCATCCATCCATCCATCCATCCATCCATCATCCATCTATCCATTTATTCGTTCATTTGTTTGCTTGTTCATCTATCCGTTCATCCATCCATCCATCCATCTATCCATCCATCCATTCATTCATTCATTCATTCATTAGCTCATTCATTCATTTGTTCTTTGTTCATTTATTTGTTCAGTTTTTATCTTTTTACTTTAATCTGTCTGTCCGTCCGTCCGTCCGTCCGTCCGTCCGTCCGTCATCTATCTATCTATCTATCTATCTATCTATCTATCTATCTATCTATCTATCTATCTGTCAGTTGTTTTTCATGTATTTGTTCACTTTTTGTTTATCATTTGTTTACTTCAATCATTCATCCATTTGTTTCTTTGTGAATTGATGAGCACAGAGCAGATATCAATCTGCGTGGGAGAAGAAGCGGGTGGAACATCTCCGCCGTCTGAATCACAGACGACAAACGCGGTGGCGGAGGAAAAGAGGAAGCAGGTTGCCCTCAGAGGCCACGCCCACTTTCTGATTTATCGCACTTTCAGTCTGACTGCAGGGTTTTAATTGTCGGGGAGGAAGATGAAAGTAACAACAACTTCCTCAGCAGATTTCACCTCATCGCTTCTCGTCACCGCTTGTTTCGGCCGCTGGCTGACGGCTGCAGATACGAGGAAACTGTCATCGAAAACAAACAAAGGAGGAAACAAACAAACAAACAAGCTAACAAACATCTGGAATCTGGGTCAGCAGGCCCACACACGACGGTGATGCCCCCACCTGATAAACTTTTTGTGATAGGTACATGTATGAGTGTGGGGAATGAGGTAAGGGTGACGTCTGTCTACCTCAAAAGCTAAGATAAGACAAAAATAAGGGCAGATTTCAGAGCCGCTCCACTTCCGGACCTGGTGTCCGGTTTCAGCTGTTGCTAGGAGACGGACAACAGTCGCACAGCGGGCCGGCTGCCAGCAGAGACCCTGTTTTCCTCACACACACACACATACAGACACACACACACACACACACACACACACTGTGTGTATCTGTGTGTATGCCATGGACCACGTCCCTCTGTCGTCTGTCCTGGAGAAGTTGCTTCGCCGTCTTTGCCTGAGTGACTTCCCTTGTGGGCATGGCAGCTGGGTGAGTCCCCCCTCCAACACACACACACACACACACACACACACACACTTATACACACACCTGGGCACCCGCCATGGCTCAGCACACACACGCTTGTCCCCCTCCTCAGCGTGACGCTGCAGACGGGGACATAGAGGAGAGGGACGCCCTGTTGGACCTGCTGGACTGTCCTCGCTCCCCGTGGTGGTCGGAGGAGTCCTGGAGCCCTGAGGCGGCCTCGCTCAGGCGCCTGTCCGTGCTCACAGCGGGGGGCCTGAGCCGCGCCGCCGTCTACAAACACATCACCACGCTGCGAGTCGTGGACAAGAAAGTGAGGGTGACACACACGCGTGGCGTTGGGGAATCAAACCTGCAACTGTCTGGTTTTCACACCAATTCTTGATTTGTCCAGGCTTGAAAATGCTCTTTGTGGGTTGCCAGGTTTGGGAGGAGTCGCTCAACGGCTGTGTTTAGATGGACAGGCTCACCACATAAAATGTCCTAATCCAAACTGGATGAAAAGGGGTGTGTGGGCCAGGAGGAGGAGACACTTCAGTGTGTCGGGGTTTATCACACTGTGATTCAGATTCCACAGGAGAGGGAGGAGGAAGAGGAAGAGGAAGACGAGGAGGAGGAGGAAGCGGGAAAGTTTCAGGGGACTTTCATTACTGAACAGAATGAAATGAATCATCATACTTACAAACTGAGCAAGGATGTGTGTGTGCGCCAGCGTGTATGTATGTGTGCGCATGTGTGCGTGTGTGTGTGGTAGCGGTGGTAGTTATAGTAGTAACAATAGTAATGGTAGAAGCAATTGAAGTAGTAGTTATTGGAGTAGTAGTTATTGTCTTTGTTGTAGTAGTGTATGTTGATAATTCTCCTCTATAGTCTCCATTTGAGTGTGTGTGAATGTGTGTGTACGTGTGTGTATGTATGTGTGTGCGTGTGTGTGTGCGTGGTAGTTGTGGTAGCAATAGTAGTAATGGTAGTAATGG
>OMPJ01028897.1:0-14999 GCA_900312935.1 Carapus acus
GTTCGCGCCTCTTTTTTTTCCGGAGCCGCCCGGGCGCGCTCCCGCGCCTGCAGCAGCCAATAGAGCACAGCATCTATCTATCTATCTGACTATCTATCTATCTATCTATCTATCTATATATCTATGCTGCTTTAAAAAATTAAGGGAACACCTAAACAACACAATGTAACTTTAAGTCAATCACACTCCTGTCAAATCAACTTGTCCAGTCAGGGACTGAACACTGATTGATGATTTTTATTTATAGTTCTTGTTTTATCTATCTATCTATCTATCTGGGGAAGAGGTCAGAGGGGCAAGACTGAGATAGTTTGGTGATGTGCAGAGGAGAGATAGTGGATGTATTGGACCATGGATGTTGGAGAAGGAGATGTTGTCCCACGGATGCAGTGCCAGTTAGGGCAGATGATGGTGTGATCCTTGATTGCAGGGACAGATGTGGGAGGAGAAGGATGATCACTGTGGCGACACTGTCACATTTTTGCATGTTGGTTGAGTCTCGGGATGATCGGCGCGCTCCCGATGGCTCGGGATTGCGCCTTCTCCAAACCGTGTTACGTCCTCGTTCTCTACGTATTTCCGTTTTCCTGATTACGTTGCATGGTGGGAAATGTAGTTCACAATCTTTTAAAACACGGCAGAAATCCACCACCGCTTCGCTGTCTCGGTGATTTTCTGCGGGGCTCCACCCACTCAGCTGTTAGCATTCTGGTGCTCACCTCAGTGAAAACTGAGGCTATCTTTGTTGGTCCTGAACCCCTAAGAAATACACTTTGTATCTTATCAACAGATCATTTGCTTTAAGTCAGAGTCAATGGCAGTAACAACCTTAACACTCCGCAACACTGCCACCAACAGGTGAACTAATGATGAAGAAACAGAAGAATAAGAGGTGAGAAGTGTCTATTGAAGTCCAGAATTTTAAGTGATGAACACTCCAAAATTGCAGTCGGGATCATAGAAAAACATGCTGTCAAATGGATAGAAAATTAAGCTTTATTTGATGATGAAATATGGCGGTATACATATATTGTACATATTCTACTCTGGAGAGACGACTTTCATGAAGTCAGCCCTATGGCGAAAGTGTGATACACAAACCAAGTACTGGTACACTGGAAAAGGAGCTGATCACAGGCATTTCACTTTATTCCAATCAATAAATCATTCAGCGACTCCAAGTGTAAAATGATAAAAAACTCCTGCCTCCAAAACAACTTCCAAGATTTATCAATTCTAAACAAAATCCCCAAAACAGTATATCGACAGCACAATTTTGCAAGCTGTAGTTTGATAATAACCCTGACGTAGTGGGCACACTCCCACCAGCTCATTTTGAGAAGGTACAGGCAAACTATTCAACTATCTTGGCATAACAGAACTTTGATTTTCTGAATTTAGTTGCAACAGCCACAGAAACAATTCACATAACTGAGCATTTGTCCTCCATAAATGTTTCCATACTTCACCATATCTCCAGGTGGGTGTCTGTCTTGTGTGGCCACTCCATATTACAGCACTGCCGCCAGTTGAAGTTCCTAAAGAAGCTGTTAATTTCATCTCATAAGCTACGACCACATGGACCCCGGGGAAAACAAGACCCAGCCTTCAGAATGTTTCACAATCAACAAACCTCGAGGAGGGTTGAGTTGACCCAGCTACAATACAAATGTCATTTAAAAACTCCTCACAAACACAAAGGTTTGAGGCCAGGCAATTACATTCAAAGATGTGCTACAACTTTGACCTCCTTGTCTTGATAAGGGAAAGTGATGCTGAGTGGGTGATATTCCACTGGAGATGGTGGACAGACAATAATAAAGAATAATTTGGTGTTTCAACATTTCATATGGAGCACTAGTGATGATGACAAAATGATGTTGACATCTCTACTTACACACTTATTTTGCTTTCCAAAGAGATGTTCTTCAATCGTATCAAAGCTGGAAAAAAGGGGGAATTTGCCAACCTTAAAAAATATTGAGCTTAAATTTCACATGTTGATGAATTTAGCTTTTCAATGCCAACTTTTGGATTGGATCCATTGCATCTCATCACAAAAACAATTCCAAAACACAACATAAATCCAAACTTGTGGAGCCAATCATGGTGCCATTGCCAAGGAAGAGATGGAGAGCATGACCTATGATGTTGTGACACATTCTCGAAAGCCATGTTGACATGCTTCTTAATACGGTTCAAGAGGGACGCGCGAGAGCACCTTTATGGAAGGAAACTAATATCAGAAAGAGAATGTGGCGGCCACACAGGCAGCTAAAACCAAAATCAGAGAAACTTCATCATCTTGTCCAAATTTGGTTCCCAGTCTGGCAGCTCAAAGTTGACATGATGTAAAACAGTCTGTGAGCATGTAGGATGGCTTCCATTCAGCACCTTTGCGTTTCTGTTCCTTAGAATTGTGCTGCTCTCGTCTCACTTTTCCTCCTCCTTCTTCTCCTCCTCCTCTGTGGGGTAGGAATGCCAGGTGAGGCGCTCCTCGTAGAACGAGATAACAACCTGGGGACACTTGACGTTGGCCTCCTTGGCTGGTACCAGATCAGCCTCATCCGAGCTCTTCCTATTGACGGAAAGGCCAAAGAAGGGGAGGGGGAGGGGACACCAATGGTCAACAAGGCAGCAAGAAAGAAAAAAAAAAGCACAATAAGCTGCAAATTTAAATCAAGGATGCGACAAGGCTGTGGACACCTACGCAACTGTGAGAACAAATATTCAGTCAGCAAGTGCAACAAGTTCAAAATCACCTCCTTTGAGTCCAAGACCCAAAGCATTTGTCAGCTTTCCCTGTCAAGCTAATCTCAGGTAAAGCCGACATGGTGCAACTCCATGCGAAGAAATTCCAACTCACCACTTCATGAGGAACATCAACTCTCCACTGGAATCTGTGGCTCCGATAATCCTCTCTGGCTGCAGCCCTCTGCTAAAACCTCGGGCTTTCTCACCCTGGATGACACACAACATTCACACAGGATCAGTAACATGAAAAACATTTGCGGCGAACATCTTTAACAAGGATGGAAATCGTCTCCTACTTTGTCCTTTCCAAAGACCTACCTCATCCTTCTTCTTCTTTGCTGCCCTTTCCTCCGAGTCTGCAGAAGCATCTGTGGTAGATTTCCTCTTGCCCTCCTTCTTCTTTTCGTCTTTTTCTTTGTATTTCTGCATAAACTCTGAAATCAGGTCGGGGCAGTCCAGATTTTCCTCTGGTTCCCATGTATTGTCTTCACTGGATCAACAGAGGAACGAATATGAATACTTTCAAATCAACCTTCCTGTACAATTAACTTCTACCAAGTAACTCACTTGCAAATTGTTTGTGGCTACATTTTAATCAAAAGTTAAAATATGAGAGATAAAAAGCAACTCACTCTGAAAAGCCTTTCCATTTCAGCAAGAACTCCACTTTTCCCTTCACCAGCCGTCGGTCCAGAACCTTTTCCACCACATACTCTTCCTCCTCCTCCTCTGCATCAGCTTGCGCTGTTGCGGCTGCTGGCGGTGCTCCCACTGGCTGGTCCTCCTCCTCGACTTTCTTCACCTTTTTTGCTGCTGTGGTCGCCAGCTTGATAGCTGCCAAGAGTGGTGCTGACAAAACAAAGGAGATATTTCAGAGATATGTTGAATTCCAGCGGAAACCAGTCACAACAAAGCCACTTCCCAGTGTAGCTCTTGTGCCACCATGGCACACGAGATGTGCGGAACATTTCATTTGAAAATCCTGATAAAACTTTGATAAAATCTAACAAGGAGGAATAATCACTCATGACTTTGCAGTGGTTCTCTAACCAAACAAAACATCAGTGGAAACAGTGTATTTACACTTTCTCTCCCTGTCATCTATTCCTCACCAGCAGCATCTTCTGGCTCTCTGGGTTCACTCTCTCTATCCTCCTCAGAGTCCTTCACCACCCACACTCATCATCCCCATGTCCAGTCTCTCATTCAGACATCAAGCATACTGCAGGATTTTTCCAGTTGGATTTAGGGCATGATCACCAGCCAGGAGCCATTCTGTGTATTTTTTATGCAAATTATCCTTGAATAGCTGGTTGATGACCAGATCCAACCCCTGGAGGTGCTCGTCATCCCGCCTGGAATGATCAGCAGGTCTCCGTTCATCACGCAATGTTTTTTCACTGGATTAGTCAAGTGTTTGTGGAATGAATATACATTTTTCAGCAATGTACTCAGACACTCGCCTGTCGAACTCTTGGAATCGGACGATTTTTGAAATGCTTCTCGCTGAGCGTTGGAGTTTTGAAGACGTCCTTTCTGAGCACACCATCTTCACACATCTCATTGTGTGACTATCATTTGGCCGCTTGAACATTGTTAGCATTCACCACAATAATGCTTAAGTTAGCATCATAACTTTTTGTGATTAGTTTGTTCACTTCTTCAGCTGTCGAGCCGCACAGCTCTGGTACGTTTGGCGTACGTGAGGTGTCGACTGGGGGCTGGGGACACCTATCTTTCCGTAATCGGCCGAGAGTTGTCTGCAGAGGGGTGTGGGGAGGCTGGACCACGGCATACCTGATGACCTCTCGCAGCACACTAGTGTGCTGTGGCACAGGGGTTGGGAAACACGAGTGTAGAGCACCAGCATAGAGTCTGTTTAAGTACTTCCTCAAATTCATTGCGTTACTTTTGAGCGTTAGTTCTTCCCGGCACAAGTTACTCACTTGTTTGTGTCTTAGTGTCTTGTTTGTGTGTTCTGGATTTCTGTGGGTTAAAATTGAAAGTGGGTCTTAACATCTGATCTTTTCTCACTGCTCGCAATTTTGCTGCTGTTGGAACGCCTGCAGCTTCCGTCCATAAAACACGATGTTGCATGCAGCATTCCAACTGGACAGAAGGTGAATCCACTCAGAGGAACGGCTGAGTCCATCTACAATCCGGGGGGTAGGGTGGATTTCGGTGCATTGACTATTTGATATTTTTACCCACCCCTAATGCACAGACTTTATATATATTCACACTCACGAATCTGAACTAAAACAAAGCCACAAAGTCATTTACTTTTTTTACTCAATAGACTTGTGTGGTTAACTGTAAAAAAGAAAACAAATTGGGTGTATAACAGGCACCGACAAGAACTCTGAAAAACACAAGAGTAGGGAAAAACATCATAACAGACAGTTGTAAGACAAAACAAAGTGTTAATGAATGGGGCACAGGGGCCCACACCTATATTCATTCAGGGGCCCCAGAATTCCCAGCAACTGCCCTGCACTGAGAGGAAAGATTTAATATCTAAAATACAAGGGGTTGACTTATTTACATATCTATTTATTCATTTTGAATGGCTTAATCTTCCCGTCTCGTCTGACGCGCATCATAGAGCTAGTGTGTCATTTGCCTTTTACTGCGTTTGAATTCGTCCCCAACAGGTTTAAGTGATGTTGTACATCTGAAATCAGGGCAGAACACGAGCCTCCTCACTTCTGTCGTCACACCCGCTCCACTCTCGCCCGTCGCATTGAGTGATGCACGGCCACCCGCGGGCGAATCGATCGAAGCAGATCAAACCCAGCACGCTCGCCCACACCGGGCTCACAATTCGGACGACTCAGCCTCGCCACCGCTACCTGGGGGCGGTACAGCCTGGCAGCGGTGCGGCCGAGGAGCAAACTTACCTTCACAGGAAAATTGGCTGAAACTATTTCGGGTTTGAGGCCTCGTGGGCTGGAGAGGCGCTGTGCTTTAGCAGATGCAAACTGGAGTAAAACGCGCAGCCACCGAAAGAAAGGCCGTACAAAGGACGTCCACCTCTGCAACGCCGACAATCTCAGTGCACAGGCAGCACGGGGCTCCTCTCTGCCCGCCAACAATAAGACCGGAAGTGGCGTCACGATAAAGCGGGAAGCGTTAGCGTGAGCGGTTAGTGTTAGCGGCTAGCCTTAGCGTGAGCGTTAGCGGCTAGCGCCCAGTTCAGTTTATCCACGCGGGTCATCATCAATGTGAGGCGATTCGATCAGTTTAAGCCACTAGGGTCCGTATTGATGATTCACAAACGCAATATCTGTCTACACATAACCTCAAAAAAAGCCAATAATAATACGTTATTATGATGTACAGTATGAATTTACGGAATTTTACTCTATAATATCAAATAGCATAAAAGTCACTGAAGGTGCAAAGTGCAGATTAAAAACACCATTTGAGTTATTATTTTAAATAAACCGGTAAGATGAAATCAATTTTCTTGTGCCAGTTCCAAGCTTGGGAAAATTTTTGATTTTCAATTTTTGACTGTCTGACTCCAAACAACTGGGTCCTGCTCCTAGACCTGTGCATTCCCACACCTCTCTCTGTCTCTCTCTCCCTTTCGCTCTATTTTCTCCTTCTAATAAAAGAACACACAGGAGAGAGAAAGGTGTCCTCATGATACATGCCCTCATGGGGACAGAGCCTCAGGCAGCAAGTAAAAAAATGTCCCCTGGCCCTCACGTTCATGAAAGACTAACGCAGTACTGCCATCTAGTGGTCATTTCAAATCTGCGCATCATACATGAAACACTAAAATCCTAGGTAGAAAGGATCACCAAACTAATAGAGAAATACAGCAGAAAAATTAACGCTGCGGCAAAATTTGTTATGCTACTGTCACTAGAACTTAGCAAATCGTAGTCATGATAGTCATTTTAATAACAACAACAAGTCAACAAGTATCTCTCCTCTGCGTGATCAAACCATCTCAATATTGATTCTCTGACATTATTCCTAAACTGCTCAACCTTAGCGGTTTGATGTTATGTGCGTGTATTGATGTCTTTATGTATGTACGTGCATGTGTGCGTGATTGTGTGTGTGTGTAAGTGTACATTTATACTGTGACAGGATAAGAAATGAGACCATCAGAGGAGCAGCTAAGGGGGACAGATTTGGTCAAAAAAAAGTCAGAGAGGCAAGTTTGAGATGGTTTGGTCATGTGCAGAGGAGAGAGAGTTTATATTTTGGCTAAAGAATGCTGGAGATAGAGCCGCCAGTCACACAAGATAAATTTAGTAGCTGAATTAGTCAAAGTAAAGCCTGTACTTATGCACAAGTGGCAATGAAAAATATGGTAGTAGTGAAAAATAATTACTCATATGATAATTCTTATCTATCTGAAGGAGGTTTAATAGTATTTTAAAGATATTGCAGCATTTCAGCTATGACACAGGTACCCTTTTTAATTTAACTATTTTGTGTCCAGATAAGTGTGGGTATCTGCAGTGTGACGATTCACCACAAGATGGCACTTGTGAGTCGCTTTGCCACTATTTCAGCACCACTGTCCACCTCAAACCTAACATTTCCCTGCTTATTCAAACACTACCACTGCCCCAGCAACGTTTGCCTCATCTGCTTTTGTATCCTCTTCTGTTTTCTAATATTTCAGTCTGAAAACGACAGACTGGAAGACACACTTCTCATTGACTCTACACAACCAGTTCAGAGACATTTATTGACCTCGGAGAATTGCTTGTGCAGTCAATCCCAGAAGTCAAGAGTAGATACTTTCATAATCAACGGTTGTGTAAAAATCCACACACTGCCACCACCAATATCAAAGTATGACAAAAAGATTACAAACAAATGTTTGTAACGCCGCAAGCCTGCAACAGGAAAAAGCTCAAAAACAAGTCGTTGTACTCGCGCATTCACATTCAAGGCAATATTGATCCACTGATTTGGCAATACAGGAAATTAAACCAATCTGCTTATTTAAGTTTTCACCTTTTAGATCACAGAATTTGTTGAAATGTACAATCCATTTTTTTGTGCGTAAAGTGCAAAAACCATACGTCATCTCCCAGTGATTCACAATAATACAAATATTACAGCAGTACAATAACAGTGAAAGAGAGCTGCTAAATGATTCACTGCATTGGTCCCTTGTCTTGAGCAGTAACCTTGAAAACATGGTAAGTTATTAACACAAGACAACTAAAATATCCTCCCATTATTTACATGAAATTAACGGAACGGGCTTCAGCGTGGGGAGTATTTACAGCCATTGAACAGCTTGATCAATACACGATCATGTCTGTGCTCTGCTTCACCGTTGTGCACGCACAGCTGTGCCCTTCAGACAGGCTGCACAATTATAAGTGTTTGAAAGAAGAATGGAGAGTGTTATAAAGGCGTTGTCTTTTAATAATAGCATGTTTACAGGGTACAAATCTGAACTTGATGGCTGGCAGAGGCTGGGAACAAGTGTTATTGGATTATGTATTCAAAGTATTGTATCTTAAGTACTGAAGAAGAAGAAGTACTGCTTTTCACTAATTTGGAGTAATAAACAAATACTGAAAGATTTTATCAGCAACTTTCAAAGTCAAAATGTCATCTTTTAGAACAAATAAAACTCTGAAGGTAAATAAGAAAATAAAGGAAAAACTGAATAATCCCATATTCACATATAATTGCCTCTGCTAATTTGCAAGGGAATGATTGGTAATGTACAGTCTTCTTTACATCTCTCAATGCACTCAACTAAACTAAACTAAACTTAACTGCAAAAGCTCAAAATTCATTTTTTGCAAGTCCAAGTAAAGTGGCAGGCCTTTTAGGAGCAATACCAAGTTAGTAGTTAAGAGCAATAGTAAGTATGCCGGCAGTTCTTTCATTTACAATTCATGTTAGGTTTACTGCAGTATTATCGAAGCAGCATAGCGGCAGGTTATAAAATCAATATACTTTCGGGGATTAATAAAGTCTATTGTGGCTGAAGTATTTTTCAATACAAATAATACAGCAATGCAATGTGAGAATTTTTGTGAAGGATGTTCTCTAATATCTAATATCTAAACTGATATTAGATTTAATTATTTCAAACAATAAAAGCAATGAGATAAACTCCGGTCAACCTCGGATTTAGAGATGCACTGATTACACAACAGCCTATTTTACAAAGATTACATCAACATTTGGTTATTGGATACAGAGCGTATTTTGCTCTGGTAACTATCTGGTAGTCTACTCAACACTACTAAAGGTACATAGACACCCTCGAAAGTGGTGAAATGTGAATCACATAAACAGCAACGTCATGTGGAGAACAATTCAGCTGCCGTCTGCCTCTGACCCACACGAGGAAAACTGTTTGTTTTATTTAGTTTGCTTGCGATATGTGACCAAGTTTCCCTTTCACCTCACCAATCTGATCTGAGATACCATCAGCACCTTAAACATCCTCCCTGACCGCTGTATAACCACACCAGCTCTGTTTTGCCTCTCTGACTCGGACTCGGGCATATTCAAGATTCAAGAGTTCCACAACTGTTAAACAACAAACAAACTTAAGTCAACATGTCTCTAGGAAACACAACTAATGTAATGTCATGTGACAAATGTACTGTCACTTACTGACCATAAATGCTTGTGCAAAAGATGAGAGCCACAGCAGGTTCCAAGTGCTTTTTTTGTGTTAGTGGTGTATCAGAGAGGGAGAGACGGAGACCTTTGGTTGAACCCTGCAGGGGCAAGAATGTTGAAGTTGAAGGCCAGGTCACCCTGCCCATGTGAGGGAGACACAATTGAGGTGGCCATTGTGTACATACTGCCATCTCTTGGACAAATGGAGCCCCGACCAAAATTAATACTAATGTGACATTTCTGCAATAGCCTCCTGCTTTTTTCCACCATGATATTGACAAACTTTGCATCTGGAATTACACACGCTAACTGAAAGCCAGTTGTCATTAAATGCTTTGAGTGGAGTTGCTACAATGGGGGAAACGTGCAACACTAAAAATTCTATTAAGATTATTAAGCCTGACCTTCTTTTATTCCGCATGGGGAAAAATAAGGCAGACACATTGCAACTTCCATAAATTACTAGAACATGGAAAGATGAGAAACAAATCATTCAACATCATAGGTTACGCTCAGTTTTAAATGGTATAAGATAAGATATGAGATAAGACGTCATAGGCTCCGCTCTGTTTCAAATGATACAGCTTAAGGTAAGGTAAGGTAAGGTAAGGTAAGGTAAGATAAGATAAGATAAGATAAGATAAGATAAGATAAGATAAGATAAGATAAGATAAGATAAGATAAGATAAGATAAGATGAGATGAGATGAGATGAGGTAAGGTAAGGTAAGGTAAGGTAAGATAAGATAAGATAAGATAAGATATTTAACCCGTAACAAGCAGCTAGAACATCATCAGTGATGACGGACCTCCAAAGATCCGGGTCCTGCTCCCACCGCTGTGCATCCCTACACCTGTCTCTGTCTCTTTCTGTCTCTCTCTCTTTCCTTCCTTCTCTCTCTCAACCCAACCGGTCAAGGCAGTTGGCCGCCAACCTGCCTGGCCTGTCCAAGGTTTCTTCCGTTTAATGGAGGTTCTTCCTCGCCACTGTTGCTAATGGAGGACATGTTGGGTCTCTATGTGTCCATCCCATAGACTTTGATAGTTTACATATTGAGGAGCTCTACCTGCTCCATTTGGAAACGCCTTGAGAAAACTTCTGTTATGATTTGGCACTATACAAATTAAATTGACTTGACCTGACGTCATATATCTGAAGAAACTGAATTCCTGTAGTGTCAGCTCCATAGTATATGGGGGGGAAACCTACAGAGAGCCACAAAAACATAAATGCGGTGAAAATCAGTGTTGAATCCTGGATGTTCCTGTGTGACCATTTCCTGACCTCTTTGGACTGACCATGGAATGACTCCTGTTGCCAGAGTAACACTGACCCCAGACTGACCCCTGCACTGGTCACTCTGGCCACAAATTGACGCATCTCCTCGGGACTTATGGGTTCATGGCTGCCCACGTGACCTGTGTGTGCGCCCAGAAGGTCATTTAGCAGATACATTGGAGGGACCAGAGGGGCAAAAGATGAAAAAAGCCCCACAATGCTGCAGCAATCCCCTAAGGGGAGCATCTGGAAGACAAAGGAAAGTGATCGGATTTGTTTCATCGTGTTGTTCCAGCCATTTCCTGCGTAGCTTTTAGTTGGATTATTCATGACTTCTTTACATTGCAAAGTGTCCGTTCCAACCTTGTAGTCCCACACTGCTCTAGAAAATAGTGTTGTTTCATCCCCACATGTATCACTGACGACCTTCTCTCTTATATGACGTCAATTAAATTTTGCTCTCAATCCACAAAACCTTGTAAATGTAATTTGCATTTGCTTGGGAGCAGTAAACAGTAGCCTCATCGTGGGCTGCACATGCACCAGAAATCAAAGACAGATGTTAATTCTTTCCTGACATGGGTGACTACCCAAGTTAGGGGCCAGTGAATGTTTATAGAGAAAGAAGTTCATTCCTCAACCCAGTGCAAAGTCCATGTTTAAATGACTAATTTCAACTCTTTCCTATACAAAGGGAAAAGAATGAGATGCAAAAGCTGTGGTGTACATACATGCCTGTATAATATGTTATAAATACAGTATTATCTGTGTTGCTGTTGCAATTGCTGCTGCTATTATTGTTGTTGTTGTTGCAACAGATTTACTGCTATTACAGTATTGTATTGTAACTTTAGGCGTGACAAATTACATGATAAAAAACACATACACACTTTGGACCATGTGCCACTCTGCAGACACGGACTAATGCGTCTGAGGTTATTTTGTTGATGACTATGGTTTGTCATCATAATTCCTTGAATGAGTTGTTGCAACAAATTTGACAAAATCTGAGTTTCTTTTATGATTTACGACCACCTGATGCTTGTACTGAGAAATATCAATTTATTTTCATTTGTTGTATTTATAAAAAAAATCTCATCTGTCATTTAGCTGGGTACATCAATTCAATCTGTTCCATTCTTTTGTATAATCACATTAGATTAATTGATAATGCCTCTACAATTACTGTGTTTTTTCAAATAAATCTAATTTTTACCCGCTTTATTTTGAAAGCGTGCGCCAGTTTTACTCTGGACATCTGGATTAAACCGTAAATAAGAAATCTATAACATAAACTGAAATAAACGGCTTGTTGATGGTCGTAGTGTTTACATTTCACATGTGTGTTCTTATATTCACTCTAAAATTTGAGTCCCTGTCATACAGAATGGGAGGACGACTCTTTTTCACTTTGTCATTTTTGAAGTGCGTTTGCCACGTCTGTCAGTCCACCGTGGCAATACCAAAGAGTAAAGATGTGGAGCTGCAGTTTCCATCTGTCCATAAACGCTCCTTCTCACCACAAAGCCAGCTAAGAGAGAGAAAGGTGAACTACCTTGAAAGACTTCAAAAAAGAAAAAAGAAAGAAAAACAAGGCATAAACATCATCTTCAATCAAAGCTGTCAAACTGTCAAGAGGTACAGTTACAGCGGGATCTGACCCTGCAGCTTTGGACGGACATCGCAGGTCGCTCAACGCAATTTTATCACCGTAATTGGACAGTTGGACGAATCTACAGACGAGAGTGACACAGAACAGTTGTGCGTTGTTACTGGGATGGTGTGCAAAAGAGGAGCTGTGAACATTACTGCCCTTGAAAGAACTACACACACACACACACACACACACACATATACATAATAGTATACAGACAAATACATTTGCATTTGGTAAAGGTGAAATGTTCCAGAAATTCCAGAGATGAAATCCAAAAACAACAGAGCGTGGAGTGGAGACATGGATTGCACAAAGAAAGGGGATTAGAAAAATAATAGAAAAAGAGAAACAAGGAAAAATGTAAAGAGCAGGGAGGAGAGAGGAGGAGGAGGAGGAGGAGATATGGGTAATGATGGAGAAGATGGAGAAAGCGAGCAGAGCAGATGGCAGTGGGTGGGGTCTGTAAGAAAAGCAGATGGATATTGCTATTGGACAGTATTTCATGTCTCACTGTGTCGCCTTCCACTCGGCGCACAGCAGGATGTTTGTGCAGAGATGTGTGTGTGTGTGCGTGTGCGTGTGTGTGCATGTGTGTGTGTACTTGCGTACAATTTTGCTTGGAGAAGGAGTGTATGTAGGGGGGGAGGGAGTCCAGAGTTCTTTGTGTGGCAAAATGTGACATAGTGCACTGTATGTGCACGTCTGTGTGTGTGTGTGTGTGTGTGTGACCACTTCATGGTTTAACTCAGACCAATTAATTGGCCCGAGATTGAAAATGAGGCAAACACACATCTGAGCTCCACCGACCCCCCCCCCTTCTCTTTTCCTCCTTCTGTTTTTTCCATCACTGCCTCACAGCGTCTGTCCCTCCCTCATTTCCTCCTTTTTCCCCCTTCTGTCGGAACAATACAGGAGAGGCTAAAAAAGGCGGAAAAGAAGAAAAAAAAATTCTTTATACTATATAATTTTTCAACAAAGTTATCAATTTATTTCTTTTGACACACGAAACCACATAAGCATTGAAAGACAAATAGTACAACAAAATGAAATATTCCCTTTAGCTCAGAATTGCCAGATGGCTGTTTGCCTACTGTATGGGAGGTGATTCATGACTAAATGCCACAAAAATGGGATGTTTATACTGATGAACTTGCAATAGTAGGAATCTTGGAATTTAGATGAAAAGTGATCTGAAATTTTTTGAGTTTATTTGCCTAAACATGAATTTGATACAGTACCTGCTGCATGTGACTAAGCAGGTTTGTGCCATATTTAATATTTTTAACCTCAATGTATCCTCTGTAAAAAATTCTCACAAGGAAAACATTCACTGAGTTGAGCTGAAAATGAGTGCAGAAGGTCGAGGCATCGGCCAAAAGTATGTTTGGAGGCTCTGAAGAGATCACGCTGTGTGGTGTCTCTGTGATGATGTGTAAGTTTCACACAGTGAAAATGTGTCTGTGTGTGAGGAGAATTATTGCGAAGGGATTTGCCAAAGTGACAACCCAACACTCAACTTTGCTTTGCAACATTTGTTGAGTCACTAGCTTTTGTCAAAACAAACTCAGACAAAGCAAGTGAGCTGCAAATGAGCTGTAAAAGAGACTGCAGTATGAAAATTAAAGTGTAAATTACATACCAGATTGTGATGACCTCTTTTGCTTGGAATGCTCATGGAGAAGTATGGAGAAGGTCAGAGGGCGTTGCACTGTGTCTTTGTGGGTACGAACGTATGAGGACGTCAACAGTGGCAGAGTGGTGTGTTAAGGTGGTGGACACGTTTTAGGATAGGAAGACACCATAAAATGAGGCGTGCGGTACAAGTACCGGATGGTTTCAGGGTGGGAGTGGAGCCACATCGGGGATCTGCTTCTTATTTGCAATGGCGGTGGACAGATTGACAGATGATGTCAGGCAGAAGCCTCCATGGACAACGATGGTGCACCAAATATTGTTGTTGGTTGAGGAATGAGAGTCAACAGGAGCAAGTCGAAGTACATGTGTGTGAATGAGAGTGGAGCAAGTGGACAAGTGAAGATGCAAAGAGTAGAAACGGTGAGAAGGGAAGACTTCAAATGTCTTGGGCCAACCATCTCAACCTGTGCTCCCCAACCACTGGGCCGTGGACCGGCACTAGTTCCTAAGTCATGTGGTACTGGGCCACACAGACAGAAGACACAACATACTTCATTATTTCCATTCTACTTTTCATCTGCCTCTCTTCGTCACATCTTTCTGACTCACTCATGACACATATCAGGATGTTCGCCTCTGTCACACTTGTTACCTTTTGTCAGCCTCTGGTCTCGAACCGTGTCACAGGACCGCTTACTGCGCTAACTTGACAAGCTAGCGCAGTACGCGCTAACAAGCAGCCCGGGAAATGACACACACACACACAGGAGTACAGATGGTGGTTTGCTTTAGCCTACGAGCTGAGACTTCGTGTCTCTCAAAGCTCTCCACAACTGCCGTGGCAATGACATGGACCGCTTTTCATGAGAAAATGCATCCTGGACGACTAAGAAGGCCGCGGAACTGCAAATTTCAGCAAGAGATTCACACACACACCTCACGGCGTCACCAGGGGAACCATAACAACAACCGGCTACGTCACATCCACCACCTAGCGGCTTGATTTTCACGGTCCTTCAAGGTCGGTCTGTGAAAATATTGTCTGACA
>OMPJ01028900.1:0-11455 GCA_900312935.1 Carapus acus
CCTGTGCTGCTGCTGTGTGTGTGTGTGTGTGTGTGTGTGTGTGTGTGTGTGTGCGCCGATCCCTTCTGAGAAATGGGCAGCATCTCTGAGAGCATTAGGACTGCAGGGGGGGAGAAAACTCGACTCACATGGCCGCAGCCTAAGACAAAGCCGGATAGATTATCCAGCATCGAGGTGGCGAAGGAACATAAACTGCACAAGAAACGGCTGCAGGAGGAAAAAACACTCCTTTTACGGGCATCAGCTGGTTTTACTCTATTGAGAGTAAACCTTTGTGATCAACTAGGGAATAAATATGAAGCAGGCTGGAATTAATTTCACAGAGTTAAGAATGGAGCAAGCACTCAGCTTTTTCTACTCTTGTATCAATTAAGCAATAAACTCACAACTGTACTGTCGAATAATACTGTAGGTGCACACAAACTTGTAGTGAGTGCGCACAAACTTGCGCTGCGGTTGCATAACCCGAGGAGAAGAATCCTTCCACCCACTTATCGTTAAGAAAAATGAGTCATTTCAGAGTTTCACTCACAGCAAATTCAGGCTGTCGTTTGATGTGGGAATCAAACTCATTTCTCAACATGGCTGCTAATTTGCTTCAACAATCAGCCAGTCAGATCGGGAGGTCGAACCCCGGTGGAGTGATGATACGAGCCACCGCTGCTTTTGGTTTGGACAGCGTTCAAAAATGAACTTTGCTCCTTAGCAAAACAAAGAGAGCTCACGCTCATCCCCTCCTTTCCCTGGTTATTAAAGTTTTTGCAGTAATAATAAACTTGCGGCCTCGATTGTGTATCTGCGGGACGGGATCGACACTGGTTACGACTCGCAACCACGAGATTTGAATGAAAATCAAACAGTGGCTTTGCACATGTTAACACAAAGCAATATACGTAGAATAGCAGAAATTTTGGCTTGTGCGCAGCTAAACAGATAGCAAAGCAGAAAAATAACCAGAATGCACATTTATACAGTGGCACTTTCGCCCACCAAGCTCTTGGGTCTAGACTTTAATGAGCTTTCCCTTTTGCAGCTTTGAGGACTGTGTGAGGGTTCACATTCCTCACCCTGTCCAAACTCATAAGACCTCCACCAGCTCACTGGGTGGTGGTGCACTGCAGGGGTGCGCCATACCTCTGTAAGTATTTGACCTTGGAGTCAATAATCAGGTCATAGAGCAGCATCCACTGTTATTGTTCGGTATTAATTGTCTCTGAGCGCCAGTGACAAGGGGCACAACGTTATTTCAACCGCCAGGTTCTCATAACGAAGTACAAGAAACTTATTGGAGTAATGAGTCACTTGAGATACTGACATTTACAAATGGCTGTATCTTTGCACAGAATATAAAACTAACATTGCAGACGTGCGTAATTGAGCGCTTCTGTGTTTACAAAAGATAACTACAGACAAGTGTTGCCTCAGTGCTCCTTCAAAGGACAACAAACAAACACAATATCTCAGTACTTTATGTCCTGGCGGGAAAAGAAAATGGAGAATTGAAATGTATTATGGTGCAGTTAAACTATATTGTATATGTCTATGTTACACATACTATCAGTTAGATAAGCTCAGGCTGTTTCCAAACTTTCTCCCCTACTTCATACGATGCTGGAACACAAAACGTGCAGAAGCCACACTGTCAATTTTTGAAATCGTCTATTCCTCAGTAGCAAGCGACATGTTTCCCCGTATAATTCAGAATTATTCTTATCAAATTATGAGCAATATGAGGAGAAAAAAAAGGTAAATATCATCGCCACTAACAAACAGAGCAGGCCCGGCCAACTTCGGCTACTTTGCTAGCTAGCGGCACCGCAAAGGTACTAACCTGCACACATGACAAGCTAACGTGGCTACAATAGCTCAAGGTGCAGCCACCGAGACATTTTGGCTCAGAAAACACCGAATTCGTAATAATTACCTGATAATGACCACAGCGGCCTCCACGGAACCAGCACCCACTGCGAGGCGTTAACTAACGGCCCCGGAGAGACTTTCACTTTTTCACCTAACACACCCAGACAGGGGCTAGTTAGCCGTCGGCTAGCAGGACCGTCAGTATTTAGCTCTGACGCCGAGCCGAGAGCAGACGCTGCATTTTGGAGTCAAACCGCGGGGAACGGGACGTCTTATCCTGGCCTCACCGCGGGCCCACGCTGCTCCGCTCTCCCCGTGCAGCTCCCGGGCTCCACCACGGCGGTGAAAAGCGACGCTGCCCGAGCTAAACAACACAAACGGGAGAAAAACCCGGGCTGACAAACCCTGCGAACTCCGCTCTGTCACCAGGTCGCTGCTAGCCGCGCTCACCGCCGCGTCCCTGCCCCCGTCCGGCGGGGGCGGTTTGTCCTCCCGGCGCCACCACCGAGGCTGTCACGTCGGTGAACAAGGGGGAACAAAGTTGCCGTGGCCGGTGGCCTCGCTTACCTCGGCCGAGGCGGAGCACCAAGCCTCCCGCTCTGCGCCCCGTGCAATCACAGTTGCACAGATTGGGCCGCGATGGCGCACTCCTCGCTCACCCCTCCGTCTCTTCCCTCTCTCTCTCTCCCTCTCTTACTCTCTCTCTCCGTCTCTCTCTCTCTCTCTGTCTGTCTGCGTTGTGCATTTATCGTGGTGTCGACTGTGTGCTGTTTTTATTCCGCGGATCGTAGCGCCCCTGTGCTTTTGTTGCGGTTTTGGCGGTAGTTGGTCTACCTGCGACCCGGCGTCCTTAGACACCCCCAGCACTTCGACGTGGCCCCGGCCGAGCTGAGGCTCGTCCCGCCGCCGTGCCGCGCAGCTTCGTACCGCTGCCGCGTTGCCGCGCCGCTCCTTGCCGCTGCCGCGTTGCCGCGCTCTCCCGGAGCGTCGAGGCCGCACATCGAGCGGGAGCGCGGCTGGGGGCGAGGGGCCGTGTGTGTGTGTGTGTCTGTGTGGAGAGGGGACGCGTGCACGAGCCCCAGGGTTGTGAAATTCCTGTTTGATGAAATAATAAGAACGTTTAATCCTTGTCAAATGTGACTCCATTCTGGAGATTGAACCCGTTTCATGATCACCAGCTCAGAGGAAAGCTGGGGAATTAGACTGGAAATCATGTTCGAACACGAAATTTCACTCACCCAGGAATATTCACGATTGTGACTTCAGGTGACAGTGAGTGACGTGAGGGTTTTCGCCCTATTAAGAGTAAGACAAAGTACATATGAAGAGGAAAGAGGCTGGTGGACCTGTAAACCTGTGAATGGTAGAGAAAATAAGGATGGGTGACTCCTATTAAAAAGGTGTCAAACATTTCTAGTCTGGGTGGTATCATCCCTTGAAATGGTCATCTCATTATCTGTCAACTATTGGCATCATTCATCTGTTATTTACAGTCCCAAATGTCTGAAACTTCAGTCGTAAAAACTTCATATATAAGGGCTATTAAAGAGGACTGCAGTGTAGTGACCACTGATAATTACACTGCAGTCGACAGCACAGAGAGATGAAGTGACAAACTCAATAAGAAAGCCAAATTTAATGTAGTTGAGTCATCCTGTCACATTTGGGTTAACGCACAACCATCTGGAGAGAAGTGGATATGAATCATCCTCCATTATCCAACCAACATAATTCATGCATTCCAGAGTTCAACTCACAAAAACAGAGAGGCAAAAGCATCCTGACAGGTGTGAAGTTCACCTCTCATCTGTTATAGAAACAAGAACCAAAGACTGGGAGCCATTATTCGAAGGGAGATGAGCAGTTACGCAGATCTGAGGAAAACGTGTGAACATAAGTGGAAATTGTACACTGCCCAGCCAAAAAAAAAAAAAAAGTCACCACCTACATCTAACTGAGCCAATAGGTACGAGCCTCCTATTGGATAATTACCGCATGAGCAATTATCTTTCAGCTCTCGACATGTTATTCAACCCCAACTGGTGTACAAGCCTGCGGGGGCAGTGTAATGATCTGGGGTTGCTGCAGTTGGTATGGTCTAGGTTCAGCAACAGTATGTTTTATCGAAACAATGCCACAGTGTATGCGTGCCGTGATGAAGGCTAAAGGCGGTGCAACAAAATATTAGAGTGTATGACCTTTTTTTTTTGGCCAGGTGGTGTAATTGCAAGTGGCACTGAATTAGAATCAAGCTGATCTCTTTAATCTGAGTCATTCATTTACTTTCCATATTATCTTATGCGGTGCTCTGAGAATGTGACAAGGCAGAAACACCACCTTCAGATCACTTCATGCATTGCCGAGTCTGTTTTGAAACAATTTATAGTGGCCCTACACATTCCCCCCTCACAAACAGACACTGGACATTAGATACACATTTCCATCAGAGGTGCCCTCTCACTCTGTCTCCAGCATCCTGCTCGATGCGGTGAGCGGTCCGTGGTTGGTCCGAGAAAGAGTGGGAGGGGTGTGTGAAGGAAGGAGAGTCCTTTGTTTAAACTATCCGACCCGTGTGGGTCGGCGGGGATACGGGGGTGGTCATCACTGGGGCAACTGGAGCAACGTGCCCTGCCCGGGGGGCAGGTAGGTGATGTTGCGGGAGCGAGACAGCTGCAAGGCGATGTCCTCCGCTGCCTCCAGCTTACGGAGCTCCACCAGACCATCTCCTGCCTCCATCAGGGAGTTGGCGATGAGCAGGGCGGCCTGAGAGTCTCCCTCAGCTGAGATGATGGCTGCCTGCTTCTGCTGCTCAGCCTGTGTGGGGCAGAGGGACATTTGACGAACCATTAGACTTCAAATGGAATCGCCTCCACAGTAAATCAAAGGTTGTTCCTTCAGAAAACACGCCAAACAATACCTTTTCTACAACAAAGCGGGCCCTCTCCGCCTCCTGCTGGGCCACCTGCTTCATCTCAACAGCTTCTGTGAATTCCTTGCCAAAGGTCAAGTGTGTCTGTCGAGGAATGGGGAGGTGGAAGGTTCAATTAAATGAAAAATAGACTGTGTGAGGATTGCTCGGGCATTTGATTTTATCATACCAGTGAAACATCATCCAGGATGAGGCCAAACGTGGAGGCTCTCTCTGTGAGGTCCTCGCTGACCTGCCGGGACACCAACTCTCTCTGTGTGATGAGCTCGCCGGCGTCAAACCGAGCCTTCGGACACAGCGTTCAGAGTATGAGCCACGGTGAAAGACGCACACAAGCCATGTTACCGCGTATTTCATCATCTCATTGTAAGATACACACCACCACAGCCTTCAGGACCTCAGTGGTGATTGACGGCAACACCCTCTCGTCATAATCCTCGCCGATGCTGGTGAAGATCCTTGGCAGTTGGTTGGTGATTGGCCGGAAGAGGATACGCAGCGTGATGTTTACATTCTGCAGGTCTAGAGGGTGGGCGGGACAACGGCAGGTCACACACAGAGACCAGATCCCCTGCCACACACAGCATTCCCCTCCCGAGCTGTACCTTTGCTGCCTGTGACCACGGGGACGTTGCGTGGGCGAGATCGACAGTCAAAGATGACTGGCTTCTGAACCCAGGGAATAAGGAAGTGGGTGCCTTCGCCAACCACTTCGTCCTGCACGCCCCGAAACCTGTCGAATATCACAGCCCGATGCCCGGCATCCACTGTGAGAGATAGAGAGTGAGACAGTCACTACAATGCTATAGTGGTTGACAAAATAAACGCCAAATTTCTTTGGATATCTCCCATTTTGCAAGATGCAACAAAGTAGCACCAACTTGCAGCATAGCTGACTGCTTTTGATTAAATCATTCATGAATTTATTCCAAGTTTTACCAAAATTGTTCGTCTCTTGAATTGTCAGTGTGGCAGTAGCTTATCTATGTTTACCTTGTTCTGGTTCTATTCCTGCTGCTTTTTATGGACAAGTGAACTATAGCCATCAAACAAATTAGGTGTTGATTAAATTATCATTAGCATACAAGTGGAATTAATCTCAGTTTATAAGCGACCCCCGCTGAGGGATGTTAAGCTAAAGCAGTGGCTGTGGAGCAGCTAATGCCCAGCGCCTTGTTTGAAGGTGGAGCCAAGAACTGCACCCACATACTGGCCTTTCCACACTATAGCACCACCTCTATTATCTCATGTTGTAGAAGCATGGAACCTGGTGTGGAATTAAGTGGGAGGACGAGAAGCATCCAAACCGAGCCTCACCGTTGAAGAGGGCAAAGTTCACCACGCTTCCCCCGACGGCCAGGGCGAAGCCAAGCTTCCCGATGGACTCAAACAGCTTTGCCATCGCTCAGACCTGTGACATTGACACAAGACTGTGACGTTAATGTGTGGCACAGACACGAACCCCGTTCCTCTCTCCCCCATGCGTTTGAAGGTGACTCCGAGCTGAATTATAGCTTCGAGCAATGTCCTGCTGTGGGTGATTCATTTGCTCTGGCTGCTATCTGTCCGCATTTGGCCTTCAGTTCGGTGATGCCAAGGATGCTAACCCGAGGTATTTGTGACACGTGACGGATTGCAAAACGACTGTCCAAATACCACGATGACAATCTTTAATGCCAAAAATTGGTTGCAGAGGCATCAAAAACTACAAAAAGTGCAGTAAAAACATGACTATCACGCCTAACCGGCGCCAACAGGTACGGGGAGAACGCATGCTGCTCTCTTACACAGGCAAAACGCCAATCAGCGCTAAATACGTTTGGAGTTTGGCGTAATAGCAGCTACAGGAGTCACGTATACTTGTCGTTATGTGATAAAATGTCGGTTGAAACTTGTAAAAATTCCAAACGGGAGAACAAACCTTTGCGTTTCCAGTTGCCTGTGACCTCCACCGGACACGACGTAACGGCAGCACGCATGAAATGTCTCTCTGAATGCGCATGCGCGTTGTCAGCAGTGACACTTTCTCTGATTGGGCAGCGCGCCCGATTTTTTCTTCGTTCTTTTAAATAGTTGTTGACTGCAGTGAATGAGTCATGAGCGCCCCCGAGAAAAACATTATGCTGGTCTTATTCAGTTCAACCACCCGCGCCCGTGGTATTTTTTTTTATCAAAACACATAGACCCTCGTACACGTGGTTTACCTTTATAGTTATCAGACATCTAGGTTCTTGTGTCCAAGTAGAAGATGATTCACACAGAACTCGAACTTCACTGCGCCCTGAACTCCAGCACTGAATACGCCTCTTGGTTGAGAAGCTGATGTAATTCAATAATACTCCGAACAATCAAATTTCCCCTTTGCAGCCATTTTAGGTTCTTTTTTTTGACTTTGTGGTTGTCAATTTTTCGTAAGTACTTGTAAATGACTGTGTGACCTTGCAGCAATGAGAAAATCAACAGGGTGGAATAATTAGCCTCATTATCGGTATCATATTCCTGTGTCATTATCCTGCAATAGAACAATGCAGCAGCTCTGATGTCCGTTTCTGCCATTATCGCCCCCTGTCGGTGAGACAAACGACATACACCCAAAGCCCGTCAAGTTTCACTTTTCCTACACGTACCCGGTTGTGCACCGTCGCCGTGTGTATGTATGTGAGGGAGAGAGAGAGAGAGAAAGAGAGAACGGCCATATGAGGTGAGTCACCGTCGAGGGACGCGAGTGTTTGATGGACACGAGGACGTTTTGATAATGACGGAGATCAAGCGGCGCTCGGACGGTCGGCGGACCGTCACAACACTTCTCTGTCACTTCCTTGAACGCAGCACGGCCGCGTCGCCCCGCACCGCACCGCGTCGGCTGCGTGTAGCTACAAGTTTCACCCCAATGCGTCCCACAAATGGGGACAATACACGCAGAATTAACGCACATGTTTTGAAGTCGCTAGAACTGCGTTATAGGTAGTAACAACGCCCTCGCAACGGTTACGTGGTTTCAGTCTTAATCTAGTCATATTCGCTGGTTTCTATCAACAGCACAGCATCAAATGTGTGTGGGCGGAGGGGGAAGAGGATGAAGACGCGCCACGCCAGCCTAAACACAATATAAGCGTTGTATCTTCTGGCCAAGGGTTCATTGATGATGTTAAATGTTGTTATTACTCTCACACAAACCAGTTATAGAGGAATTATAGAAGATTGCAGCGATCCCAGAGCAGTTAAACCATCCCCTCCTCTAAATCTCAGATCCTCCAAAGAAGGGAGGATACCTAACATGGACACTGGAGTGTGTTGATGTAGTGTCCTAGTAACCCCCAGCAGAGGGTGCAGCGGACTCACCTGTGTGTGTCAACTCCTTCATGATGCTTCAATTTCTTGATTTCCCGCCACATGGAGCCCAGATTCTATGTGGATTCTGGCTCTTTGTCGTCATGGCCCCCCCATATGACATTTTCCTCAAAAAGTGTCGCTCTCCTTCTTTGATTTCTCCATAAATCTGCCGGTGCAGGGTTTTGATTTGCGCCTCTCTCCACTAGATGGCAGGCTCGGGCCTGATTGTGAAGGTCCTCGGCCTGCCCACCGACGTGGACAATGAGCGGCTCATAGACAAACTCATCATCCACTTCCTGCGGCCCAGCAACGGGGGAGGGGAGGTGGTGTCCGTCAGCCCGGTGAAGGCCACGCCCGGATCCGTCCTCATCACCTTTGAGGAACGAGAAGGTCAGCAAAGTTGCGTGGTGTGTGTATGAAAAGAGGGGTGGTGAGGGATTCTCTGATTGATTACACCATTTCGCAATCATCCCTCTCACAGTGGCACAGCGCGTGATTCAACATGGCCGACACGTTCTGGAGGTGGATGGGAGGAAGTATCAGCTCGTGGTGACGGAACATCGCCGCAGTCTGGATCCAGATCGAGTATGTTCACCTTCACACCGCCAGGCATCAAGCTGCCTGACAGAATAACAACATGGGGCCTTCATCCTCCCTGTAGGTCATCTCCAGGCTCTCTGCGACCATCAACCTCAGCCAGCTCCCCACGGGACTCACGACCCTGACCAGTCTCCAGAGGAACCACCCCCATGTCCAGTTCCACCTTGACGCTGCAGCTGGGACGTGTCACCTCAGGGGGGCGTACTCCAAGGTGCACGCCGCCCTGGCACAGCTGCTCCAACCCTCTGCTGTCTCAAAAGCTGAGGATGAAGGTCCAGCTGGTGATGTCCTGCCCGGGTGGAGGTCTGATGCCGAGACATCGGGTAGAAAGCTGAAGGTGAAGGACGGAAAAGGACCGAGAGACGAAGCCCAGAGAGAAACGTCTGGAGGCCCCAGCTGGCGAGGCCCAGACCGGTCTGAAGGTCCTGCCTGGCAGCAGCCCCCCGCGGTGGAGGACCTGTCCCTGAGCGTGGACACCGACATGTTCCTGTACCTGCAGAGGCACTGCGCTGAGGAGTACCGCCACATCCTGGGCCGCTACGGCGTGGACATGGTGGACATGACGGCCGAGGGGGTCACCACTCTCTTTCCGCAGATCTCCACCACGGCGGCGGGCGAGGAAGGGAGGGAGCAGGAGAGGCTGGTGTCGGCCAGGAAGGACCTGCAGAGGCTTTACCAGGAGAACCAGGAGAAGATCTGCCGAGCTCTGCTGCCCAAGTTCCTCCTGTCACCCAACGGCGGCCTCCAAAGGACGATGGAGGACCTAAGCGTCAGACTTCCAAAGCTCCTGCTGAGGGAAGACGAGCAGAACGTCCTCATCATCGGCAGCAGCAGCGACGTGAGCGAGGCCAAACATGTCCTCCTGAGCCTCACAGAGCTGAGGGCCGCAGGAGAGACCGCGGCCAGCGCGAGACACCCTCTGTTCGCATCAGGTTCCTCGAGCCCCGCGTACAAGCAGAGGGGCCCCCTCACCCCGACCTCCTTAACGGGTTCTCCAGATGGAACCGACGAAGCGCTCAGGTCAGACGAGGATGAGAAGAGAGCCGAAGGAGCCAGGAAATACAAGCTGGCCGCTCGGTTTAAAGACACAGGCATGGCCGCCTTAGCCAGCCGACCAGCTGACTTCACCCTGACAGGCCACTCGGCCTCCAGCAGAAGATCCGGAACCGAGTCCCCGTTAGATGTTGTGGGTCTCACTGGTGGAAGAATCCCTGTTACAGCACCCCTGAGAACTGAGGAGGACATTTTATTTATGGGCCAAGATGCTTCACCGTCACAGGAAACCTGGTCAGGCGCCAATCAGACGGCTTCCCAACCGGTTCCTGTCCCGGTCCCGGTCTCGGCACCAGCCGAGCCTGGCCCGGCCCTGAGCAGGACCGCGTCCCTCTCAGCCTCCACCTCCAGACCCAAACTGAGGAGGGTCAGCAGCTTCACCGGGATGTCCCAGCTCAAGGCTCAGAGCGCGGGCCAAGGCGAGGCGGAGAAGATCCCGCCCAGGACCAGGCCCAGGTCCTCCAGCCTCAGCGGCCGCTCCGGCAGAGACCAGCCGGAGATGCTGAGGGCCGAGATAAACGTTCCAGGAGATACCTGGCAGTACATAAAGGAGGCCTACAGCTCCCGCCTGGAGGCCCTGACCGGCGAGGTGCAGATGAGGGAGGGCGCGGCCGACGACAGCGGAGACGTGTCCGTCGTCTTCAGGTCGGCCGACCGGTCCGCGCTGTCCTCCTGTCAGCAGGCGGTAAAGAAGCTTGTTGACACGGTGCTGTCAGACTTCTCGTGGCAGGAGATCGGTCTGAGCGAGCTGGGCGTCGCCGGCCCGGCTGACGAAACCCTGCAGATGTGTTGCACCGAGGTTCGCAACCGCTTCAACAAAGTCAACATCCACGTGCTGAAGGAGCGCGTGGTCGTGCTGGGGCCCAAACAGCTGTGCACCCAGGTGGCCGCCACGCTGCGGGAGGTCTTCGGCTCGCCCGTGTCCGACCGCGCCGAGCTAGCAGGCCCCGCGACCGCTAACTGGACCCCGAGCGGCCCCTCGGCCCGGCAGCTCGGCGGCGGGAGCTCTCCGCAAATATCAGAGCGCCAAAGAGGTGAAGGTGAAGGGAGTGGACGGGAGAGGAGAGCAAACAAAACCGAGAACTCTCTGGGAACAAAGAGGCGCGCTGAGTCACCGCTTGTCAACGGCTCTGTTAGCGGGGACGCCGTCGCCAAGGAGAAGCCGCAAACTGTTGACCCGGCGCCGCAGCAGGGACAGAAGACAAAGTGTCCCGCGGCCGGCGGCAAACAAAGCGTTGGCAGCGCCGCCGGCCAAAATGGCGTCGCGTTAGCAGCGTTAGCGGTGTTGCCCGTAGACGCAGACGCACGCGATCCCCCAAAGGACAAGAGGAGACATCCCGCCGCCGCCGCCGCCGCCGCCGCCAGCAGCAAAGATGGCGCCCAAGAGGGAGTCCAGGCCCGCCGGGGGCGGAGCTCACCCGGGCCGCGGGGCATCTGCGTGTGCGGCCAGAGCAGCGTGTCGGTGACCACGGCGTGCGGGGCCACGCTGTGCTCGTCCTGCCTGGACCAGGTCCACGCCCACTGCAGGGTCTGTCACCAGGCCGAGCCCGCCCCCGGCATCCACGGCAGGATGAGCACGGCCAAGCTCGCCATGAGCCTCGCCGGCCACAAGGGGGACGACGTCATCAAGATCTCCTACTGGATCCCCGATGGCATCCAGGGGGTGAGGACCTCGGGTAC
>OMPJ01028907.1:0-21885 GCA_900312935.1 Carapus acus
TAATAATAAATAAATAAATAAATAAATAAATAAATAAATAAATAAATAAATAAATAAATAAATAAATAAATAAATAAGCAGATAGATAAATAACATACTTCCAGATTCTAGTCTGTGCTTACAAATCCTGGTTTTAATTGATAGTAAAACGCCATCATGGCGACAATTCCTCACTAATGTTTTGAAAACACAATAGTGTGAGCTCAAATTCCCGCCACCACTCCTCCCACCTCAATGCATATCCTTGTAATCCATGACTCACATGTACACACGCACACATGTACGCCTGCATATACACAAACACACACACACAGAGAGTGATGCAACACTTGCTCAGCACCTATGTGGCATCAGGCAAGAATGAAAAGTGTAGGTTTCACTTATCTGTGTGGTGTGTTGCTATGAGGGTGTTTATGTGCTGCGAGCCAGAAGCAGATGTTTGTGATCCAAACGTGCCCGGCTTGCCGCTGATTGTGTTCCTCCTGCTGTGGATGGCAGCCAAGCCTTTGAACTCTCAAACTGCCTGACAGTGGCGCTCCAGAGATGTACAGTAGTTTGCTGCTCTGTATCCCGTGGATGTCTGTGAGTGTGTCTGGGAATAAAGGGCGGGGGGGGGGCAGGCAAAACACACTTTATTGTGTGAGGAGTGTGAATATAAATACCCCCAGTCTCCCCTCTATGCGCTCCACCGTAGTTGGCTGCCTGATGTGAACTGAGCAGGCTGCTGGGAGTGATTTGACCTTTGAACCCTTGAGCCTCTCTATCCCTCTCAGTTTGCCGGCCTGTCCCACTGCACGTTTGTCTGCCTGCTTGTCTCCCTGCGAGCTTGACTATTTTCAGATGCATCTATCACCAATATAGTTTGTTTGTGTCAGACGGACAAATAAAGATGCATAGTATGCATCATAATGTTTAGAACAGCCATATTTTCTAATCTCTCACTCTCTCACTCACACAGAGAAGTAATACAAAATAGTAAATGATATGATTGCAGGTGAGCAGACAGCATTTTTACCCTTTTGCTGTGTGAAGACTCTTGTGTAGACTGATCCTGGAGGTCCTAACCTTCACAAAGTCACTCAGATAAACCTTAGTAGGGTGATCTGGCTCAAAAAGTACTCACTCTATGATTACATATAACTAGCTGCCGTCATGGGGACCTGGATTCAGTGTGCACATGTGTGATTGTTATCTGTCCTCATCTTCTGTTGTATAAGTTTCATCATGAATCTGCATTTGTGTTCATTTCCTTTGCTCCTTATATGTGTGTGTGTTTGTGTAGTAGCAGACAGCAGCTGTAAAATTCCTGTCCAAGCATCGCAGAGGGGAGGCTGATGGGAGCTGACAAGAGGGAAGAGTGAATGGAGGTGGGCGAGGACGATGAAGGTGAGAGTGGAGAGAGACGATGGTGGAGGTCAGTTAGTTAGACGATAAACCTGTAATCAAAAATACGAAAAACAAAAACAGGACTCATGATTGTTCCCACTTTTATTGTAAATCAGAAAATGTGGGTGAAATACTGTAAATCAATGTGATCAAAAACGTTATTGAATATAGTGGACAGAAAAGAGAGTTAGGGGTTAGTGTCAGTCTGCCCAGAATTTGTGGGACTTAGAAGGGGTATAATTGCATGAGAGATGAGTATGTGGGGGATCAGTGAACGACCCGTTTTGAACCCTCCATGTCCCTGCAGAGAGAGCAACATTTATACAGTCAAGCAAAAGGAATCCCCCCTCTAACTAGAACAAGGAACAAATGAGGGAGAGGACTTGTCAATGTGGCAGTTGTTAGTAGCCATTGGACCTGCAGGGGTTGCAGAAATAGAGAGAAAATAGTCGGAGAAAAAAAGAGATACAGTCCACCACTGTCCGCTGGTAAAACCCGGCAAAGCATTGGTGGTGGTACAAAGGTAGAATCTTGGCATGGAACATCAAATTTCAGTCTAGATATTGAATTGGCAAGAGGTAAAGGGAGACGTGGTATGGTAATCGCCACTGTTAATCACGGTCCAGGCGTGGAACCGCCAACCTGACGTGGCACTTGAAGCAAAATTTGGTTGAACAGCTGTAACATTTCATTCATCTCCAATCTAATGTGAGCTGGCAGCATTTAATTCCCTTCTGACCAATCACATTTGTCAAAACGTAATATGGCAGGACTCCCAGATTCAAGAGGGGTTCACCTAGCAACCATTAGCAGTGATCCAAAGAAACTGCGGTCCTCCGCCGTGTCCAAGCAAAGCCATACAACAAACCATGTTCTGCTCTCAACAAATTGCCTAGAGTCTCTTTGGGATGTTGAAATAATTCTTGGAAATAAAATAAGAAATATATTCTTTGTTTCACTTTCTTTGTTTCTCCCACATTAGTTGTTACACATAATTATCTGAAGTTGTGTTAATCTGTTTTCTCAAGGCCAAACTGCTCACTTCATTGGTGCCAGTTCCAGAAATTCACTGAACATGGTCAACTAAAATGTAATTCCAATCTTTTTGTGGTTTTCAGACACAGTTCTGTTGCTATTGGTGATTTGTTTCAAAAAAGAGCAGAGGAAAAGCATTAATGTGACAGATGTGTGAAAGCACATTCACTTTGTCTTGGATTGAACCTTGGGTTCACTCTCTTTGGCTCACTTTACAGAATTTGGGTCCACTTGTCCTGGAAATCATCTGCGACTTGGGACCTCATGTTGTGCTTTTTATGCCTTTGATAGTGATAGTGAAGTGTCAGGAACGGCAGAGGCAAGTTTGATGGTTTGGTTACATCGGTGCATTCTTAAATTAGAGTGATTATGATATGGCGTAATGTGAATCTGGCAATGCAGAAGCACAACAGCAGCAGCAGCAGCCTACTCACAGTATGCAAACTGCTCTCAGGCAGCACAGATGAAGGGCTGAAACATTTGTCAAATTGCCTCCACTGAACTAGATAATGCGTTGGATTCGGTTGAGCGACTCAGGCATTGACCTTCTTAATAACCTCTGATTAGTAAGGTTATTGTGCTGATGTCAGTGTTCTCGCTGACTCTGGACGTGTTGCAGTGTGGGAGGTCTGCTGACGCTTTTTCAAACGCGTGTTTGTAATGGTTCATACCAGGACAAAACACTAGACAGCTACAAAAAAAAAAGTGATTTATTGTGATAATCAACTTGTTGATCTGGGTCTACTGAGGTAATGGTGTTGCCTGTTTATCCCAATCAATTGTACATAACTTTCATTAACACACAACATGTGAAAATACTAATTGTGCTTTCAAGTATATAATATTCCATTAATTATGGTGATGTTTTATTGAGAGGAAAGCCACTGTAACCACTCAAGATGGAACAGACAAATTGATTAACACAATTACATTAATTGTGTCCTCCTTAAGGATATTTTCTTCGCAACATTCCAGAGAAGGAAAATATATCTTTATCTGAATTTATTGATGCAATGTGCAGTGTATCTACAACAATGTCTGATTTCAACAATTGGTCCCTGATGGATTAGGTCACCACTGGTCATTATGACTGCTCAGCAGGTGGAGTACAAACATCTGACATTCAAACACACCAAATATGCAATGGTTTGCAAGCACGAATAAACATAATCCACCAAGACTTTTCACCGACACACAATGGAAAAAAAGAAAACATTAGTTTTACAGTCAATCTATCGTACCTCTCTTTGTGTTAGAGCCCAAAATGTCTGGAGAATTGGGCCAATTATTGGTAGTCAGCTGTGTGCAGTCGCTGGGGCAGAAAGAGCATCTTTGAAGACGAAAACAAAGTGGGCAGTCTTATGACACACTGCAGGGGAGAGCGTCTGCTCAAGTTCACCACCTTTGTATTGTGTAAGCAGCACTGTGTTAATAACTTCTTTCATCTTGACCTGGAAAAATACGTTTTTAGAATAAGTAATGGCAAATGACAGGTACAAATGTTTGGCAATAGATAACGTCTCAACGCACACACACACTGTAAGCGAGATAGTAAAAGCATGTGCTTTGCTGCATGGGTGCATTATGGCATACAGTGACTTCCAAAGTGAAAATAAAGAGTTACGTTTTTGCTCATATTTGTGTGACAGCCATTTTCAGTCATTCACTTATATAGTGCCTTTCTTTTGCTACCCCACTCTCCCTTGGAAAGTGTTCCACTCATTGCTCACATTTGCATGTTCGCAAACTGGTGGCAGGGATTCAATCTGTGGTAACTAATGTCTAGCCAAGAGTCTCAGACCCACAAAACTCCCCAGTGTCCCTATAAAATGCAGGGACCTACTGGCTGGAAGTCGTGGGATAAAAGACTCTTCATTTAGACTCGGACGTTATGTGAGGGTAGGAAATTTCTTTTTAGAATAGAGGAAGAATTGAGAAGCTTTATGAATATCAGAGCATCAATGCTGCCCATCACAAAATGCTCATCTCTGTTTGGGGAGGGTTATGTTCTGTTTTTTGGCTGTTACAAGTCTGATTGCTGGTGCTATTTGCTCAGTTCGTCAACTGTGATATGAGTCCAACTAACACGGTGGACGTTTCAGTACAACTAAATTCAAAAATAATACCCCAATAATGATGATAACAATAAAACTGCAACCGATGCAACTGGCGCAATTTTCAATGGTATCGGAGTCCAAAAATGACGAAATCAAAGAAAAATGAAATGAAATTTTACCTTTGATTTCTTCAGTTGATATGCATTTGTCCTGAAGCATCCTTAAGCTTACAAACGTGTTCGCTAACAGCAAAGAGGATTCCACTACACGACCCAACCTGGCAGAAGGCCCATCTGTGAACTGGAAAAGTGAAAAGTGAATCTCTCCATTGGGATCAATAAAGTATCTTGAATCAATATCAGATAAAGCAACTCCCCTGCTAGCCTGATGAATCTCTTCTGCCGTGGTGCTTTGGGGTATTGCCTCACTATTGCCGTACCTCCAGAGAAATCACACGGAATATCTTGCAACATGTGTGTGGACTCAAACAGTGGCTACCACACTGATTTTCATCAAATCAAACTTTGGCCGGTCGCAAGTAGTTGGCCTGCCAAAATATGGACAGGGCCAAGGACTGAATGTTAGCAATATCAAATGCAATTATCAGGGAGACCCTATAGATTGATGTGTCAGAATCAGTCTCAGAAATATCTTGTTAATCCCAGGATAAAATTGAATTTGTTACAGTTTCTCAATTCAGCTGAAATTAGTGGAAAGTTAGAAACATGTCAAACTATGTATGTTTAGTTACCAAATAGAAAACTATTTGATTAGATGTGAGGAGGAGAGTATTATGGGATATGACTATTCCACATGGGTCTCCCCATAAATCTTATAAACAAACTCATATTGTGGCTCGATATGGTGGAATTAATTTTTGTATTGATTCAAGATGACCTCCCCTCAAAAAACTAGAATTAATAGACTTCACGCAGTTGACTTTGAGACTTGCACTTGGCATGCCCGATACATTGTGGAGGAAATTAATTTGCTGCAGTGGGGAAGTAGACACAGCACTGTGCTGTTGTTCCATTTTTACGTTGTTGAAGAAGCTATGCTACATGTTCTACACCATCACATGCAGTGATTAAAAAATCTTTAATTCTCCACCAGTCATGCAACCAACCCTTGAGGATAAAGTATGGAAGGTATGCAGGACCACCCGGGAACACACAGTCACAGTCAGACAGACAGACACATCCACGCACACACTCACCTACACTGGCACTGGTTGGTACAGGGGACTGGCAAGGAACGATGACTTGGAGCCCTGAGGTTCAGAAAGGTCCAGAACAGAAATAATGTACGTATTCGTCATTTCACATATTCACATATTCAGACCACATAATTCTGATTTAAGCATACATGTGCTGCTCTTGTGCACAAGTTCAGATTTTGGAATAGCCCTAAAGGCAAAGATAAATCTCATCATGTTAATATTGTCTAAGCGCAACTTTGATCCTGTGGAGCTGCTGCCCCAAACACAAGTTTTGTTGGCAGTACAATATGACAGCTTTCTGTGTGCAATAGAAGCGCAATACACAATACTACTGAACATCTGCATGCAATTTCACACTGTGGAAATTGTTTAAGGTCATGAAAATATAGATTGAGCCGTAAAATACACAAGACTTTGGGGAAATTTTGAAGAAAAATACAATTTATCTGTCCTCCATATCACAGCTCTTAGCAACCATATCATGTGTATTTGCCATTGTCGCCAAGTGACGTTCCATATGGAATGTTTATTATAGCATCAGCACTCAAACACGCAGACCTGTAGTGAGAACAGAACATTTCATGTATGTTTTCAGTGAAACAGAGTTCATTTTGGTGCAGGAGCTCAGACATACTTTATATGTCTGTAGAGACACTAATTCACTGCCAGGGGAGCAGCTGCAGCAACCAATATTTCATGACATCACTGCAAGCCTGGGATCTCTATTCCCCTCCTCTGTTTGAAAAGCGAACATTATTCATTTCGGTGCATTTTCTCCGGAACCGCGTACACACTCGAACAACTTTTAATGCTTCCATATGTGAAAGATGATCACAAATGTATTTGACTGAAGACCAGGAAGATCACAACTTAGAACACATCTTCCCCACTGCCAATTTTGGCAACAAAACTTCCTCTGTGTCAGATATCACACACACACATTCACACACACAACAATTTTACTCACATATGCACAACAACAACGATACTTCATGCTGTCAACAATCCTCACAGGTCACCACCTCTGTCAGTGTTGGTCGCCATCAGTGACAAAATAGGTGACCGGCCATAGTAGAGCAAAGCTTTATTTTGGTTGTGAGGTTGAAAGGTCTTCAGATGCAGGCTGACAGAAGCTGTCATGAATGGCCGAGTGACTGTGTCATTGAACCTGAAAATATTTGTTTGGAAGCCTCTCTCTCTCTCTCTCTCTCTCTCTCTCTCTCTCACACACACACACACGCACACGGAGCTATGAGGACCGATCACACACAGGGTATTGGCGTAGCTCAGATATGCTTGCACACATTGCATTGATATTGATGTCACCGCAAAAAAAGGAAATCAATCTTCATTCACTTGACATTTCAGTAATTGGGAGCGCCCCCCCTACTGCGTTTTATTTATTCACTGTAACAAAGAACAATAAAAGCACTACTCTTAAATTCTCTCCAAATGCATTTTTTTGGTGATTGCTATCTCACAGTATTTACCATTTTTAAAAGGGCTCCCTTCAGGTGCGGTCTCCCTCCGGACGTCAGCAGTGGAGGGGGGTTCTCGTGTCCGTCTCTGCAGCAGTAAAAACTGCATTCCTCCTTTCAACGTGGTCAAAGATAAAAGACGACAGAGATCTGACGCAGACAAGCAAGTCAGACTTGACAGGCTTAACTTGGGGGTTTGAGGGAAAAACTGTTTTATCAAATAGAGAAACAGCTGACAATGACGCCAGAAGGACAAGCAGATCTTTGACTGATTTCATCTGTTTCTGTGTGGTGTATCCCTAATGTGAAGTTATAATGTTTTTTGTAAATTCTGCGTTTTGTCATTGGTTGCAGGTAATTTCCTATAATTCACCTCAGTTTATCTTAATTTTTTTATTTACTTAGTTGTGTCCTTCATACTGTTCCTGCGGCTCAGTCTCACTTTTGATCTATAGTTGTTGTGGCTTGGTTTGCAAGCCTGTCAGTCAATGCTTGTAATAACGCCCACCTGTGGTCTGACTTAGAATTGCATCTGAAATCAGGCCAGTGAAACAAGACAAGCTGGCATACCTTTATGTTGCAAACGCATTTGTGTTTACTGTGGAGTGGTGACAACTGAATGTCATGAGGTGCATTCTGGAGTTTTCACTTTCTTAGGTAACCATCATGCCAGTGTGAATACTACAGAGCCCTGCAAGTGTCAAAAGAAAAGCCGCCAGAAGGAGGCTTTTTTTTTTTGGCACTTGCGGGGCTCCATAGAATACTGATTAGCTCATTACACCTGCAATCTCAGGTGTGCATCACCTTCTGACTGCACATTCCCATGTCACTCTGGAACCTGGAAATTTGGACTATTCTTTGTGCATTTGTGGACAGCTCAACTTGAGGAAGAGCAGTTACTTTTTCTCAGCTATTTTTGCCATTAAATAAATGGTGCTTCATTTTTCGAGGACTTTGGCATCGGCAGTGTTCTCACAATCACCGAGTGACAGTAAAAACACCAGCAGATGAAATCCAGGGTAAGTTTGACCAACCGTCTCAGTGCACTATTCCCACAAGCGCCCCTGTCTTTATATAAAAAGATAAAAAAGAGAGAGAGAGAGAAAACGAGGGCAGACCCCAAGTTGTTGTCATCCTCTCCATGAAGCGGAGACACTAAAAGCCTATTATCTGAAAATGGCACGCCATTACACTCCCACCATGAGGAGCCTTTCACTGTGCACGCCACATAAAGGAAGCGCAGAAATTCAGCCATGGGAGGATAGAGAGAAAAAAATCAGACCTTTAACACCACTGGAAAACATGGAGGAGTGGGAAAATGGCACGGAGAATAAATCTCTGCTGTGTTTCAGGCCTTGACAAATAGAAGTGATGCTCAAGTGCAACGCAACCCCCTCCAAAATATGAGCAAAATGAAGTATTTAATGTAGAGAATCTGATCTGTGATAGGAGACCAGCAGTGAAGAAGTACGTCCTCTTCCTCTATGACACAACACTTTTCCACCCTCCACAACAGAATTGGAGTCGTTATAATTCTGCAGCATCTCAAGTGTTGCAGCCGTAAAGGATACGTGGCGAATTTCCATCACGTTCCCGTATAAGCACACAGACACACGGGCTCTAATGTTTTAATTATAAAACTGTTTTATGGTCGACACTATCGTATAACCTCGCTGGAACCAGCTGCCCCCTCTGCAGCAAAGCTGGAATTCAGTGCTAATATATGTATATGTATATGTGTGACAAATGCGTGTCTATTTAAAATGGTGTGGTATAGATCTATCCCCCGCACTGGGGATGCTGTAAAGATGAATCAAGAGTGGCTTATAAGTCCGGTCTTTTCCTGTTCAAAGGTCTTCTCAGGTGTGTGTTGTCAGTCTAAAATCGAATGCTGTGCTGGCGGCAGTCAGATGTAGTTACTGTGTGGAAGAACATGACCGGGCCAAATCAGTTTCATGTTGCAATGGTGGTAACTTTGGTCACAAGTAACTCAACAAACCAAGAATAATGATGCTGCTATCTGCTGTTGTTTTTGTCAAATCAAGTGACTGCTGCTATAGTAGTAGTGACCTCAGGTTTGGGGCGTAGTCTGATTGGACTCTTTATTGTTTTAACATGACGCAAAGAAATGCAGCTCCATCATTGCACGGCGAGGTGGGTAGGGATTTCCTTCTTGGTTCTCAAAAGGTCGTTTAATAAGATAATATGGAGTCTTTATTCGCTACTTTATTTGCTAACACAAATAAAAAAAAACAACAAGATGATAAGATAAGAGCAAGATGGCGGCGTGCATGGACGTTGCGGTTTGGTTCTCTCCGTTCCGGTGTTTTATTTGGTTAATACACCTTCTCTTTCTTGTGATTCCTGATAATAGAAAGAGTTTGCAATGCTACACAACTTCCAGTCAGGGCTCTAACATTGTTTGCAGATGTACTTTACATAGAGGTGTGTTGCCACTAGAGATGTCCGATAATATCGGCCCACTGATATTATCGGCCCGATATTAGCATAAAAATGTAATATCGGTATCGGATGTTTTTGCTTTAAAACCGATAAAATAAAAACCGATAAAAATACAATGATGCTTGCGTTACACTGAAATAGTGCCTATGCGCTCCTGAAGTGTTTATCGGCGCACATATCGGTATCGGCTCTTATCGGTATCGGTAAATTGAGAGTTGGACAATATCGGTATATCGGATATCGGCAAAAAAGCCAATATCGGACATCCCTAGTTGCCACAAATGTGAATTGCTTCATTTGAAAATGACTTCCTCTTTTCTCTATTCTCTGTACTCGCATTGTCCTCACAATAATGAGACAACTTGGGTAACACTGCCTATGAGGCTCTCCTGCGCTTCATGTATGAGGATTTGACGAAGAGGCCAGTTGGCGTGTATCCTGAGCGAGGAATCCTATTTTTTTACGCAGTGTTTTCACACTTAATTCACCTGGCAAAACAAATTTGCTCCCCTTACGCCCGATATAAAGGTATTATTTTCCCTTAAATTTTTGAGAGAACAAAGTTCCTGGCCCCTGTCAGGATGACTAATGCCATGTGATGCTTATCAAAGGAAGTCGCTTCTCTCAACAGGTGCTCAAGTTTTCCATCCTTTCTTTTGATTTAGCAGGACGTTGATTTGCCAGGCGTGAGTGTTTCTCCGAGTGACGCGTGCGTTGCTGAAGTTGCCGAGACTGTTTGGCTCGGAATTGTGGGTGATTGTCTCACAGAGTTCAAAGCGTCAGCCTCCACCATTAAATCTCACATTTGGCTCGAGCAGATGTTCCAGCATATTCCTTTTCCGTTCTTAAGTGCAATGCTGCCACGATGCGGACCTCTGACCTTGGCCCAATCTAACCAGATCTCGATGATACACGCTATGGTACTTATATTTAGTCATGGCTGAGGGGATTTAGCAGCTCTCCGAAACAGCGCAAACAAAAAGAAACACATGCTCCACAAAAGCAGCATTTATCAGTGGGGCAGCTGGATTGGACTGTGTGGGTTTGCATATTAAAGAAGCAGCTGAGTGTTCATCGACCACATCTCTGGATTTAATCTGCTATTGTAGAACTTTGTTTTGGGTGTAAAAAAAAAAAAAGAGACAAAATCGAAGTGTAAATCACATTTTTATTGGCTGGTGGCATTGCAAAGGAAATATGATATAATACAAAACAGACGTCCATTAAACTATAAGGATCGTTTTACTGCCAACATAGTTTTTAAATTAAACAAAAAACAAAAGAAATCTGAATTTGAGCTGTTAAGTCTGATGTAATTTAAAGGTCCGTTTGAGGTCCAAACAGTTTTTTTTCATCAAACATGTACTCTGCGAGTCCAAACGTTCAGCCAGAGACACATAAATCTGTGCATACATTACGCAGATGCAGTAAGTAGCAAATAAAGAATTGGTAGGTGTTTGACATAAGTGCTGACTGAGCAACTTTCACCTGAATGGGCCTCTCAGTGTCTTTTCTTTTTTAAAGATCTGACATAACTGTCTTAGACTCGTTCTTAAGACTTGACGTATGAAGGATATTTCCCACAGGCAAAAATACCAAGTACCTTCACTTTTTTAGTAATGCAACACATTTCCATCATGTTTGTTTTTTCCAGTGCTGCATCTCATCGATGAGTCAGAGGTATCTGGTATATGTGGAATATGAAGCTGCATCTGTATAGGTAAGGAGCCTTCATATTCCTCTTGACCTTTTTGGAGACTGGATTGGCGAGGTTGTAGAAGATGTTGGCATCTAGATTTGACTTACTGGCCATGTTGGGACCCAGCTGGAAAGCTTTTGAGCCACTGAGTAGCAATATGGGAAGAGATGCTAAAAACAAACTGTGGCAGAGCATTGGCGGGCCAAACATCTCGCCAATCAGCGTTCCATTGTTTAGATCCCCGCCCTTCATCCGTCGCTCAATTAAGTCAGTCCACTCAGACACATCAATCAGTGATTCGGAAAGCAGTTACAGCTCATTAGTTGAGGGATTAAAACATCTTTAGGGGGAAGCCGAGCACAAAAGACGGCAGGATTGTTCGAGGTAGTGTTTGCTTGCTTTGGATCGGCTGCCTCCAAGTTTTCTTTCAATATCTGTGACAACAGTGAGATATTTCCATACTCTGGGGTGATGCCAGTGTTTTGGGTCACAGCTCTACACTCGTGATCTACACATATGCAATTTTTATGAATTCATTGCTGATACTCACAATCGATCTCTCAATCTCTTCGATCTTCAATCATAGTTTTGATGGGACGCTGCTGTCACTGTAAACATACACATTGAAATATGCTCCTCATGCTGTATACTTTGCTGTATATGTGGGCTTGAGCCAGTTGCTGTTGATGAGAGCTTTGTGTTGTCTTATAATTCTACAATATTTAAAAGGAGAAATATAATCGGTGTAGATGTTCCATGGTGTGCTTGGGTGCGTGCTCAGGAGGTCTACCAAAAGAGGCTCAGCCGTTTTTTTTTGTTGTTGGTGATAAGATGTGGAAACAATGGAGGGTCTCTCATCTACACTTTTTTCTGTTCCCGGCACGTGACTGTCATTGTTCTTAAAAAGCTGTATTGTAATAACCAGGCTCCTTTGAACCGCAGACAGACTGAGTGGAAAATGGGATGGAGGAGCCACATTCCATGCTTTTCATTCTGCAACAAGCAGCCTCGGTGTAATGAGTGGAAACCTTTACGTGCTAATCCAAGAGCGCGTTTCAATCAGCCTAATTAGGACGGCTACATATCTAGGGCCTTGGCCAAATGTTTGAAGCTTGACAGCCGCGCTCTCTGCGCTCTAGCAAAGGCAAGAAAAGATGCAGACCCACTCACACACACACACACATGTGCACCCGTGTAACGGACTCCCACACACACACAGAACATACATGAAAAGCAAGGCAACTTTTTTTTGCGCTTCAAAAATGTGAGAGATGGAATTGTTCAGAAATAGAAACCACTCCTCAATGATTGTAGAATGATCAGAGCTCTGACTACTGTAATAAGATGAAGGACGGGAAAGACCGAGTACCAGCACTTCATTAAATACTGGGCAGTGAAACATTCAACACATTTTACATGTGTAATTTGTAACTTAATGTCTTAGCTGAGCTATAGCTTTGAAATCACTTAACAATAAGAATCAGATCACTGCTCACATAAATGGCCACAAATTTCCCCAAATTTCCCCTGACAGTTGCTTCACTATTGGCCATCAGACAAAAGTCTGGTGCTCAATACTTTGGATATGTTGGTTATTCATACAAGAATGACACAATTTATTTATCTGTTTATTCATTTTTGCAGCATAAGACCCTTCATGTGGGGTTTCAACATTTTGAACCACAAACTGTTTTGATTGTGACGAATTTCCCAGCAGTAACAACCAAATAGATTGGAATTCAGATTCCTCATAGCCTTAGATCGGTTGTGGATATGTTACATTCCTTGAATGAACGAAGGCGTAAAACTATAAAACTCATAAAGCTTCAGGTCATGTTATTGTTGTTTGGGTCGATAATTCTCCAGCCAAATGTTTCAGGTCGTGGCTCCTATATGGCACAACACCGAGTACAGTGTTCACATGAAGCCAGTGGGGTGGTGGGGCAGTAGGGGGGGTGCGTGTTTTGGTAATATCAAACCTCCCCGAGGACGGCAAACAAATCCAGAAAATAATTTTAGGCTGAGTGGGGCCTCTCTCCATTGTCCCACCAGCTCAGCCCTAGAGGTGAAAATTGCGGCGGGAAGCTCGCTCCATTGCTCCCACAGATCCCTTCAACAGCTGCTTGGGGGCTGTTCGTGCATCGGCAGCCTCTCAGAGCCACATTAGTCCCTCCGTGGCTGCACCCAGAGAAATCCAACCCGCGGGACGGATACTGGCTCAATCCCGCAAGTCAGTGAGACGCTTACCATCGTTGTGCGCAGGTTGTTATCCACTGAAAAAAAAGTTCTTCTCACACGTCTACATTCAAATTATTCCAACAAATATCGCATCTAAATTGGTCCTGAGACCTTGTGACTATAGAGAGAGTATGAACCTTTCATGTGTGAGTAATATGGTTTATTTAAAAGAGGAAATTGAGTTACATAGGAGACGAGTTAAAATTGTCGACATTACTTATAATAACAACCACGCCAAAAAGTAACAAAGAACGCTGGGTGAGAAGTCCATCACAGACATTGTTCTCCACTGTCCAACATGGACAATTTGGCTCATGTGTCCAGTGATCTCACAGCAAATTGGAAATTAGCCCAAAGATCCCCAAATGTCTTCAGATATAATTCAACATACTGTCAGTGTGTGAAACACTGTAGGTGCTGCAAAGTAAAATCAGCGACAATTTCAGAAACTATGAATGCTACAAGACCAATTTTCAATTACATTTGAACAGAACAATTGGTGACCCATATAAGATGAAGATAGTTCTTGATTGTTCTTTCCTTTCATGACGATGGGTTCCAACCAGCCATGAATGCCACCAAAAGAACCCAAACAGCCCTGCCCAGTTTTGGCCAAACAGCTGTAGAAATCTGCTGCATGACCTCATTGTATGGTGAGCAGACTCATCAATGTAGAGCCTCAGACTGTCAGATCAAATTGTGGCAGATTATTTCAGCTCAATTTGTTTGCACAAATTTCCCATTTCTTCTGGCTGTTGGTTACTCGGTCACCTGTCTCTGAACTGCACTTGACCCCAGCGAAGACCAAACTACGCTTCCAGTGGAGGAGAGCTGTGATTATTGGCTTAGTTTCTTCTCATGTCGGTTCCCTCGGTCACAGACCCCCGCAGCCACACGGGTCCCCGTCTTCCCGCCGTCCCCTAAGAAGACGGGGTCGGCTGCCTCATTAGAGGCGATGTTTCCAGTGAGAGGCTGTAAGTTGGCTTTTCTCAGAAGTGTTTCCCATTCGCGTTGGTCCGTGCTTGGGGTATGGAATCACCCAGCAGGTTACCGTCCTACAGGGCTCGTTTTCTGTCCAATTAACACCAACAACAAAAAGGATTAACACTTTTAAACCAACACAGTCCTCTCACAGTTGTTTTCGTCCACACTTGAAAGAACACAGTACTGTATTACAATACATGCAACACCCTACAATGCTATTTTAAAAGAAATTCTCAATCACATTTAGTTGTTCGATTGGATTAGAACTCTTTCTATCAGGGTTGCTCCAAAATCAAATGATTCAATAGTGAAAACCACAAGGTAGCGAGAGCTGATCGAGGCAAGATTTCAACTTCAATCCACTGATGGCTATTATGTTCTCATGTTTATTCAGTGTCTTACAAAACTGAGTGTAATGTTTTGTGTAATATAGTATTTATTTATTCGTTTCTTTTATTCATCGAATCTATTCACACATGTTTTCGTCTGAAAGGGAATTTCTACGAACCAATCTAATGTCTCCCTCTTGTGGTTCAAGTGGTCTTTCAGCAACACCACAGCAGGAACATAGTAGCAGACAGAGCCCATCGATGTAACGTATGTAAAACAAAAATCTGATGCAAATTGATCATTTGAATTTCTTCAGAAATGATGATCATTACTTGAGAATTACATACACATTAATTTTCTGGATAATTTCTGGATTTTTTACCTCTTGCCTTGACTCATCGCTTTGGAATTTTTGTCCCTTAAACGATCTTGTACATTCATAGATATACGTGGTGACAGGTTGCATCATATATTTTTGCTCTTTACTTTATATTGTTTGACAGTGTTAAGTGGTGCCGATCCCCAGATGGAGGGAAGAAGATCTGTATGAACCATGCAACACCAGTTAGAAGTCCCACTGGGAGTCTTTCCTCTTTGACCACGCTAGAGTTTCTCAAATCAATTCCCCTCTGCTCCCCGACCCAGATCAATAGCCATCATCGGAGTGGAGATAAAACGGAAGAGTGAGATCATTACCCATAAAGTCACAGCAGTGAAACAACTGAGATTTTGTATTTTATGGTCTTGCATGTCGCTGTCAAAGCATGAACAAACTGCACGAAAAAGCAGGTACTTTTGAAAATGCAAGGTGACGATTTTGTGTGATGTGGTGCCGGTACACACACACTCACACACACACACACACACGGTCCTCCACCCATGCACACCCTGTCTCATCCTGTTGCCAACCAGTGAACGATTCCATCTCCTCTTTGTTCTAATACATGTGCCTGTTTCAATAACAAACACACGATCATTGCAATACCTCAGGAATGAATATTTAATGACGCGGGTCCCTCCAAAAAGAAAATATGTAAAATGGAAACTGCTCGAAAGGAAGAGCGGGCCAGGCAGAGTAGAAAAGGGGGGTACAAAGCGCTTTAGCCTGTTCGTCATTACGATGGCCCCTGGTACTCGGGGGCCACCAAGGAATCCCTTAATTCCTTCAGCATTATGCGCCCCAGACTCTTTCATGTCCTCCGTATGGGAGATTGTGCGATGGGGGTGGGGGCGCCGCAAAATTCTAATATGTCTCTTGCTATGAAAAAATATGCACATACATTTAGCATTTTGATTCTCCAAGGGCAGAACAGAGGAGATGGGCACACAGCAGCTACCATATCTACTGTTTGTATGTGTTCGTGCACCCATGGCCTTGTGTGTGTGTCTGTGTGAGTGTGTGTGTGTGTACGCGTCTGTGTGTGTGTGTGAGGGTGCACATTTGCATTAGTCTGAGGAGGCCATCCTTAAATGGTCCAGTTTTTATCTATTCCCAGTTTGTATCTTCGCGATGCTGGTTACCATAGTAATATTCATGATTCAGCCCCTCAGCAGTAGCAACGAAAAAGGTCACGCCTGTCACCTGCTCCACTTAACATACACACCGCTAACCAACTCTGCTGGTTAAGATGGCGCACTGGTCGACCCGCCAGTTGAGGTTAACAATTTCCAGGCCATGTTTTGACGTTTCTTGGGGCTGCCAGTCAAGTTGCAGTGCATAAGCAAATGTTATCGGAAATTCTGAGTGGCTGGCAGGTATGTTGGCATTAGCACTGGCCAACCTGAATCTTGGCTGGCTGGGTGACTGGCTTGTTGGATGATCTGAGGAGGAGCTTTTCTGGCCTCCTGGTGCAATGTCTTGCTTATAGACGTGAGTCACACTAATATACTGTATGTGATTTGTTGCTTAATATGTTGACTTGTGTGAATTGTTGAGTGAATGTTTTATTTCATGGATCTGGAATGCAAGAAGCATATACAAGTTTTAACCATAACACTAATAACTACTGGCCTGCACCAAGTTTGACTGTATCACACAGAAAATAGTTGATTTGTTGTTGTTGTTGCGTTCTCCTTTGTATTTGTGGAATTGCCTTGTTTAAAATTGTAAATTGCAAGTTGTTGCCATCAACTGGGTGATGCAGTCACAATGACAGTTGATATATTTGTGACATTCCTTCGTGTCCAAGTTGTTGTTGCAATCGGTGTCAGAGATGGTGCACGTTGTCACAAAGTGCAAACAGCTCATTTTCTCCTTTGCTTCTCCTTTTGTAGAGACCAGTCGCGGCAGTGTTAGTCACATTACTCCATTCCCAACCGCTGTATGTTATTGCGGCTTAATGGAACTCTGACAACTGCAATTAGGGATGGAGGGAAAAAAAAGTGGGACAGGCAATATTTCACCGCTGCGGCCACAGGAGGGCACAGCAGGCTCATCTGTCACCCCGCCGCTCCATCGCAGATGGAAACCACCAACCGAAGACTAATCCTCGTGTCGCTATTTAGCTCTCTCGCTTCTTCTTCCCCAGTTGAAATCTTACGAAATTTGGCCTCCATTCAGATGTCTTCATATTTAATTATGCAGTTTGGGGATTATTCCTCGCAGAGAGGAACGTGCGCACACGTACACAAACACATGGGCGGCGATGTGCCTTGCCACAGCTGAGCACTTCATTATCGGTGGAGCCAGCTCGGGCTGTCCTGGGGCTTATTTGGTTTGCCCATCAGAAGTCTATAACCACTCACTCCCTGAGAACTGATTATTTGAATAGTCACTTTAATTGACTTACACAGTGTGCAAGTCGCCCTTTCCTCGGAATGAAGAAACATATTGATACCGTTACTGTTGGAATCATTTATCTCAGCAGAAAACGGATCAATTTGAGGACTGATGAGCAGGTTTTACTAAAGAGAGTCTATGTAGTGAGTAATTACAGACCACAGGACATCAATATTATGATAGATTTGAGAGCTTGGCTGTTTTCTATTGTGTGTTTGACTTGCCGGCTGTGTTGAAGCAGAGGTTTGTCAGACGTCCATTGGCGAACATTTCCATAGTTAAAAAGAGAATAGGATTCTATTCCATCAAATTCAGAATTATAAATCTGTCTGCTATGGCTGGTAATGGACTGTCTGCTCGAATCTATGACTTTACACCCTGCCACAATGCTGCTGCCTTAGTCCTGGTCATCACACATTTGTAATCTTCAAACAGTGTCGTCAGCCATCTTCCTCTGTGGCCCTGGTGCAGTCTGTGCTGCGTCATTGAATCACATCGTGCATTCCTCTGCTCGTCCCGCATCAGGATAAATAGCCGTTTCCTGCCCAAGTCCAGTTCCAGATAACGGCCGTCGCTCGCTAATGGGCTTTGTTATTAGCTAAGCATCCCAATGCAGCGGCGCAGCTCACAAGATAAACCGATGTTCCTATCGCAGCGGCGAGGTGGTGGGAGTTTTCCCGATTTAGCAGGCGGGGAGCGGCGAAGCAGCTGGGCATGTCGTTAATAGAGCCCCTCGTGGAACTGGAATGAAATCTGCGCAAAGGCGAGATTTTATTTCAAGTGACCTCTGCCCTATAATGGGCTCCTTCCTCTCTCGGTTGCCTCCCCACTTAAGTAGCGATATCTCACCAGCTGTGTTTGAATTCTCCACCGTGCCAAATATAAACCCCAAACGAAGCAGGGAACGTGTCGCATTATGACGTTTAAAATGAAAAATTCAACATTTCAAGCTGCAACGTGCCCTAATTGCCGCCTGATTAAAACAGAGGGGAGGTCCAGGTCCAATGATTTGTCCAGCTAGCTGTTGAGCTGTCGATGGTGGAACGTTGTCGTGACGATGCTGCATGATGGCCACTAACATTAGTTCCCGCTTCAGAATATTGTAGATTTAATTGCACATCGAGTTCACCACTCCTCATCACGCTGGGGCTGGCGTGGCGATGAATGGCTTAAGTGGTACCGGCGCTTCATAACAGCTGTGAGTGTCGCTGTCCTCAGATCAGGACGCCCTCGCACTCCAAATGGTCACAACCACAGCTGAAGGGGAGAGTCAGATCTCTTACTCGGGTCTTTGAACCACCAAAACACGAGACAGTCACCTGGGACCTAGCAAGTGGACTGGTATTTTCCCCCCTGATCTGAATCTGGGCTGTCAGTAGGTCAGCATATCCGGGTCAGAATATCATTAGCATCTGCGACACTCATTGCTGACATTACAAACTGCTGCTTTTTGAGGAGTTCCAAGAAATGTGTCCAGCTAGGGACCATTGCTGGAGACTTCAGTGACAGCTGGAGACGGAGGATACGCCCTGGCCACAGAATTTACTAAACTTCGTCGAACTTAACTTAAATATTCTCCTATGAAGTTGAAATTTGGGTCGTAATTAATAAGCAGTTGCTTTTGTAGAAATTCTTTAAGGACCAAATTCCATCTGAAAAGTCAAACTACAAACTACACTTACTCACTCAACCCATAATTTCAATTTTTGGAGGTTTGATCTCCGCCGCTTCCAACTTCATTGAAACAGAATTTAAAGTACAAAGAGGAATTGCCATGCCTTGTTGCCACACAGCTGGTGAATTATTTTTAAATAAGTGTAAAATTGACATGACAAATGACTTCACGTCACAAAAAAGTTTAAGCCTATTTCGTAACTCATTTTTGAAACGACTTAATCACAGCATGATTAATTTTGTCATCAATAATTGCATTTCCAGGACAGAATTTAACGGGGGGAAGAAACACAAAAATTATCATAATGACGCCCGCCGTTAAGTTGTTTGTTTATTCAATTAAATATTAACATCCTCTGCCTAACACTGATTAGCTGTCTATTCTCGCTCCCAAGTGCTGGTAGAGATCTAAAAGATACAACAGACTGAATGTGTCAGCTAAGGAAACGTTAAGAATACTGAGATATTGTACCTCTGAATAACTCTTTCCTTGTCTTTGAATTTGATTCCCACAAAAGAAAGTTCAACAACTTAGTTTGTGCTTTTATTATAGACAAGAATAGGAGAACAATGGGTTCGCTACCAATAACGTATTAGTTGAAGACTCGAATTTGCCTTAAAATAGTCTGAATGCTAAAATCAAGCAACTCAAGAAGCCAGGACCCGTGGCAGAGATGATTGGTTTGACAGAAACAAACCCTCCGCTTCTCTCAGCATCATGGAGCAGGAAGAGGTTTTGCAATGTTGTTTTCTGGATCTTAAGTGACCATATTCCTGTAAGCTGATGGTCATACTTGTAGTTTTGACATCCGGCCGTCCTGTGTCCACACAGCGGACGTAATGCACAGGTACAGCTGAGTGCAGAAAACCTTTGCATACATACATTAATACGATGTCCTCATAAACCATCACAGTCAGGGTTTTAGCCGTAATCTAGGTAAGCAGGTTTATTTATGGGTATGAATAATGGAATATGTATTAGAATATCCCTCACTCATGCATTGATGGAGGCACACATTAATATTTCAAAAATATTAGTGAGACCCGGCTTTACATGTTTTCTGTCTATATCATTTAAAAGTCCATTTTTTTTCTGACGGGTCAGCCTCATGTCACTTTGGAACACGCATTTGAATGACCACAGTGACAGGAACATTACTGAAATCTGACTTTACATGTCATCCATTTCATTTCCATATTTCAGTGCCCACTCAGATGTGCCGTCTGCCAGTCGAGCACTTTTGCAAGGTATCGCCCGATCTCAATAACAGATAATGCACAATATTAGATTGCTCCGCGTTCATAATATTATACAGCGTTCATAATACAGCGTGATTATAATGCGAGTCATCAATCATCAACATTTGACAATCATCAAACAGGCTGTGAATCTATTTAACATCTATTCAGAATCAAATAAAGGATTCTACCTCGCTTAATGATGCTGTCAAAGCATCCATTGTAAAGATCAGAGGAGGGTTATTTCTAACATGGCTATCAGGAAAGAAGGCATGCGACAGATGCAGCTGGAGGACACTTGATAACCTCTGAATTTTCACGTGGTGACACATAGTCTAAATAGGTGGTCAAAAAGAAGGGCGGTGACGTAAAGGGAGAAAGACAGAGGGAGGCTGTAGGGAGACGACCAAGGCATGGAGAGGAAAACATAGAACACTCGCAGCATCAGCGGGAAGTAAATAATTAGACATCGCAGATGAAGAGACACATACAAATCAGCGGAATACAAACTTTAAACCTGGGAAAAAAAGTTTCAACTAGGTGTAATCCTGACTGTGAATGTGTGTTTTATTTCATTTGGTGTTGTGCATGAGTGTGTGCGCGCGGTACCTCTGCTCATGTGTGGCTACAAAGTGTGTGGCATATATTGTGTACGCTCTGCCGCTGTATGGATGATACAGTATGTACAGTGTGTGTGTGTGTGTGTAATCTATAGGAGTGCACTGTCATCATGCGAGCCCGACTGTAGTTGAAGGCGGTAAACTGTGCGTGTAACAGGCCGGCTGTCACTTCCCTCCACGTGTTGTTTTCCTTCTCTTTAATGGGCCTTATTTCATTGTCAGCTGGCAGTCTACCCCCTTCCCATCATCGCCTCCTTCTTCTCCCTCAATCCAGGCCCTCCGTCCTCATTTCCTCTCTTGACACATTACAGGCTGCTTTCGCAAAACAGCAGAGGGCCACAGACCCCCCGCCAGCCATAATAATGTGGTAAAACAAGCCGACAGGTAGGGAGCGCACATTAGGTGTGTGTGTGTGTGTGTCTGTGTGTCTGTGTGTGTGTGTGTGTGTGCCGGCATGAACAAAAGCAGGTTGCGGGCGCGTGCACGCGTTGCCGAGTTTACAGGCGTGCACGCATGCATCAATATGTACGTCCGCTCTCATTGCATATGTCTTCCTCTGCAGCTCTTTCTACGCTAACCCACGTCCTAGAAACCTATCAAAGTCCTGCCCCATTAAGGGAGCCTTCTGTGGCACATTATTAGCCCCCATCCCCATGCCCCGCCCCCACCTGGTACAAGGGCAAT